>CALYDF020001511.1:0-19683 GCA_944474145.2 Dicrocoelium dendriticum
ATCCTCCATTGCTAAGCGGTCCAAAGTACTTTGGACGGTTTGTGCGTCGTTTCCTAGCAAGGCGATATCATCGGCGTAGTCCAAGTCCGTGACTCTGTCTACAGGTAGAAGCTTCAAACCGCAGTTCTGGACACCTTCCAGTACTACTTGGACTATCACTTCTATAGCAAAATTGAAGAGGAAAATTGAAATAGCACAACCTTGGTGAATACCGCTGGTCACAGCAAATGAAGAAGAGAGCGTGTCGTAAAGCCAGACTTTGCCCGACGTGTGGTTGTAAGATTTTTCCGGATGGTAGAAAACTTGTCGGGCACACCTTTCTTCAGTAAACAGTGCCAGCACTCACATCTATCCACTGAATCAAATGCCGCTCCGATGTCTAAGTACACTAGGATTATTAGCCGCCGGTGGATGTGACGTATTTGGAGAAGTTGGCAGCGCGTGAAGGTCTGGCCGATACAGCCGCAGCTTGGACGAAATCCGGCTTGTTCTTCTCAAGCAAATTCCTCTCTAGTCGTTAAAAGCCTGAAAAGCAAGATGGACAAGAAGCTTTTGAATGCGGCAGTGATCAACAAAATTCTGCGGTAGCTAAAGCAATCGCCGCTGGAAGTTTTCTTTTGAATCGAAACAATGACCGATGATTTCGGAATCTTCTCTTCAGTCCCAACTTTCGTGAACCGCGATAAGATTTCACCGACAACTACACTCCCGCCATCTTTGAATAGAGCCGGTGGTAGGTTGTCGGGACCAGGAACTTTGTGGCACTTCAACTACTGGATCTGGGATCTCTGTTTCACTTGGGGTGGGGCCTGTGGATATATACCAAGCGTCATACGTTGGGACTAGAGGTGCCACACGGGTTGCGTTGGGCGGTGGAATTGTAGAGCGAAATGCTCTGCCCAACGACGCAATCGCCTGTGAAGGTTGGTGATCTTCGTGCCGTCTGATTCGCAAATCGTTTGGCTGATAGCGTAGGACTTTGCAGTCGGTGGCCCTGATGATGCGAAATAGAAGGCGGACGTTTCCAGCTGATACAGCCGCTTCCATCTCATAAGCTCTTTCTGACCACCAGGACTTACGATCAGAGTGAAGGCTTGCTTTCAGCTGTTGTATAATGGACCGACGTGCAGGCACCGTCCGTTTGCAATCCAGCAATTCCAAGGATCTTACCGAAATCCAACTTTTGGGAGTGCAGCGAGCGACTCCGCAGCTGGACAAACGGATCGACAGCATGCCTTGTTGCAGTGTCGATCTACATCCAGAGTGGGATAGATAGCGAGATTTTCCCGAAGCCTTTGTTGGTACTTCTTCTTCACCATTGGATCCTCCAGCTTGCAGATGTTCAGTCGGGTGTGCTTGAACCTAAGTGAACCACCGAAAAGCATGCAAATGGTCGCACATGCCAGTGCATGATCGGTATCGACGCATGTTGACCAAAACGATCGGCAGTAGCGTACGCTTCTGAGCCACCGTCGACTTATGGCTATGTGTTCAATCTGTGACCTGCGCTGGGTTGATGATGGGGACACCAAGTGGGGTAATGTCGTTCAGGATGACGAAAGCTGGTGCTGGGGAGGTATAGCCGATGATCAGCACACAGACTGAGCAGCCTCTCTCCGTTGTCTGAGCGAACATCATCATATCCATGTCGTCCCCCGATGTGACGATCACATGGCAGCAGCCGACCGACACGCGTTGAATTCTCCTGCCAAAACAATGATGTCTGTTTTATGAGCCCTTAGGAGCAACTTGTAATGGTTCTGGTAGAACTGGTCCTTGACTGTGTCCGAGCTACAGTCCGTGGGTGGTTAAGCAGAGATTACGAAGAGAGCATGCTTTTCGACTCGCCGTCTGCTAACTTTACAAGAACCATGGAGCTTCTTCGCACAAATGCGACTATTGATCGATCCAATCAATCAGAGCAACTTCAGCTCTAGCCCCGAGGGCGATTCCAATACCAGTTTGCCCAGATGCGGCAGACTCGGCGTCACCAGAGGGGCGGAGATGGAAGCGGATGTATGGGTGGCGCGGTTACGACAGCTGTTAGACCAAATTGGAGTGTTGGATTTTCGTTTCACTCAGACAGCAGACATTAATCTCAAAGGTCCCTAGCGTGCGTACAATTTCAGCTTGCTGATCGATCTGCAGTAGGGAGCAAACGTTGAAATGTGCTAGTTTGAACTTCGTTCCTGGTTGCAGGAGCGAAGATGGGAGACTTCGGGCCTGACAGCTCTCTGTTGAACACTCTGTGGTTTAGTTAACCGATGTCACGGAAACTGGTTCATCGATGGAGGTGGGGTTGATCGTCGTAGAACAATCAGGTAAAAATGGGTGTGAATGGTGTAAGATCAAGGTTGGTAAAGTAGTGGCGTGTGCTAGTGAAGTTGACATAGTAGCATGAGTGAATAGTATCGTAGCAGCAAGCGACTGTGGGAATGGTTGTAGTTGTAAGTCCGTAGTCTGTCAGTAAGCGAAGTACTACCCGGTTGCCTGGACCGAGGTAGGTAGACTGTTTTGTGGACCACTGCCCCGGTCCTTTGGCCAAAGCGCCAACCAACCAAGCTGTAGGATAAGATGAGGGATTCGCACCCGTTGGGATCCGGTGACTGGATACTCAGCTCATAAGAATTTCGGATGACGATAAGCTATGCAGGGGCCAACACTTCTGAAGTCAGAGACAAGATCCGATGCTCGGATTGCCTACCGGTGTAAAATGTCGCCAAAGGAGACAAAGGGCAGTGACGTTAATTTGTGGCGAGTCCTATCCTCCACGTCACAGTGTTATTAGATAGACATTTGTGGCCTTGTATAGGGAGAACGCTGGCCAGGCAAACACGCACCACGTCCTGGAACACAGCTGCCGAAAGATTGGCAGGAATGGGAAATTCCGAAACCGCCCAGCTGGCACAAGGAGGAGGTTGTTCGGTAGTTTGAAATGCTCGACAGCTACGGCACGCGCATAATAAACTGCATGCTGTAGTGGAGATCCATTAAGCAAAAATTAGAAAGGCCGCCTACGGGTAACTCTAAGTAGTTTGCCTTTTCATGACGTCAGACTAACTACAGGGATACAAGTATCTCGCCCTCTGAGGAAACCATGGACATTGTTGTGTTGTGTTTTATTGTACCGTTTCTGTACTTTCGTTTGAATCCCATGGTTTCTGATGGCATTATGTCTGTTAGCAGACTTTTGCAAATATATATATATGTTCAAGGTTATGTCCATCTGATGCTTTGCCGATGACAAATATCTCAACGTTCGTTTTTTAAATTGGTAGAATAGACAAGGCAGTAGACTGAATGGCTTATCATGGTCGAACACAACAGTTATTTGTTCCTGTAGAATGGAACAATGGTTACTTTATAAAATAAAGAGAAAGCGTAAATCAACTACAGCATTTGTTGTGCTATTCACCAGAATGTCCGGCCAAACACCCTGATTTTTGCTGTAACCTAAGCACCGAATTCGGAAGGCATATGTCGCCTAGTGCGTGTATTTAAGCACTTTTTGATTACCTATAATGCGAAAGAAGAAATACTATTATTTGTGAGGGCGTTTATTGATCGACGAATTTGCAGCTAGAGAATATTCTGGCGACATTTATTCAGGCCAATTTGTGTGGTCAGGTATAGCGAGGAATACCCGTGTTGGTATCGTGTGTTTACGTTTAGGTGACTAAAATGCGGTTGACGTTCACCAGTATATAAGAAGTCATTATCAAGCCGACTCACATATGCTGATAGTGTCTATTGCAGATTGCTATTTTGACAGTTCGAATTTGCAAAGGAGATAGTACATTCCCACGTAATACTTGGTCGCACTGCGTTATGAAATCGCGAGTGTGGCAAGCTTAACCATTTGCTAGGTCTAAGAGGCGTTGGCAGCCACTTCACAAAAAGACTTAATATACGCGTTAGAATTCTGGAGGAAGGTGGAAGGGTCAAAGCTCTCAACCCCCTTCACAATAAGCCATCACACTGGTTAACCTATTGGTTTTGGTAGGGTTTTATTGTGTCAAGGGCGAAACGTTGCCACAATAAAACCCTTCCAAAACCGATTTGTATTCAAAGCCTTCTGAAATCATGAAATCCCAGTCGGTTCCAAACATATTCCAAGATATTGAATCACTATACGGACCACGTGTTCGAAAACTGTCTAGTGAATTCGTGCGCTTGGCTGGTGTTGAAGCGAATTGGGAAAATCATCGTATCTTCAACATGAGGTGTCTCAAGTGTGGGATTATTCCTAAAAGCCTTATTGTCAGACCATCGGATAGTTCTTACACATCTACCAAAGCAGCCTACAACGCAAGCAAAACATTTCTAAGACAACGGATTTATATGACAACTCGACGCCCGAATGAAATCCGCCTACATGCTAATCGGCTGAGCTGGGAGCTGCAGACTGCTATAACGCAGGCTGACTATGATAGACTTTACAACAAGGCCTCGGAAGTGAAATCAACACAAGGGCTAGCTGCGAAAGAAAGACAAGTTCGTAAGTTCAGTCATTTGATGTCTATGCATAGCAGGACCACTAGCCTCGTAGATAGGTCTGAATCTAGCAGTAACTATCACAATGTAGTTAATATGTCAGATAGGTTGTTGGGTGAGACGGAACGTATATTATTAAAAAAGGGTTTGAATATTGCTGTAAATAAGTCTAAACTAACTGCAGAGGAAATTATTACTAGCGTTGAGACCGTGATGACGAAACTATCAGTATCAAGAGCTGAGAATATTCGTGCACAGATGGTAGACATCATCAGATTTCAGAAGCCTGGGGAGCCAAATCTTACAAAAGCGGAGCGCAACGCATTAAAGGCCTTATGAGAAGACCCCACCATCATCATCACGAAAGCCGATAAAGGTAAGACCGTAGTGATAATGAACAGATCGAATTATGTGGAAAAAATGGAACAGCATTTAGCAGAAGGGCCTTACGAAGCAATTGAGAAAAAATCCGTGTCGTCCATAATGAATAAGTGTAAAACTGAGGTAGGAAACTACCTGAGAAGTGTGAAGGACAACCTAGGGGTGGGTAAATGGTATAACGTATATCCGAAATCAACGAATCCAACTAGGATCTATGGGCTGCCAAAAATACATAAGCCCGAAGTTCCTGTTCGACCCATTGTAGATGGTATGGGTTCTTCAACGCACGAAATAGCCCGATATTTGGCAGGTTTGTTGCAACCGCTAACAGGGAGAACCAATACGTTCGTCCGGAACTCTTATGAGTTCGCGCTAAAGGTAGCAGGTATGGCCATCGCGCCAGACGAAATAATGGTTAGTTTCGACGTTAGCTCCCTATTCACTAACGTGCCAAAGGATGAGGCATTACGTATAGCACAGCTGTGTCTTACTGAGGACAATAGCCTGGAGCAGCAAACGAAACTCACGGTAGACCAGATAATCGATGGAATTAAAGTATGCCTAAATATGTCATATTTCACTTTCAACTCGAGACTGTACTCTCAGGAACAGGGACTTGCCATGGAGTCACCAATATCCCCCGTATTGGCAAATTTGTATATGGAAGAATTTGCAAGAAGGGCGCTGACAAACTCCACTAGTTCACCAAAGATTTGGTGGCGCTACGTGGATGATACGTTTGTGATTATAAAGCGAGATATGAAGAATGCGTTTCTAAATCATCTGAACTCCATTAATGGAAACATAAACTTTACTATGGAACTGGAATCATGCAGTGGCACACGGCCATTCCTCGATTGCCTAGTTCACAGGAAAGGTGGACGGCTAAAGACGACGATATATCGCAAGCCGACAGATACGGACGGAGTGCTTCATTACGGTTCGGGTTATCCAAAACAAGTCTATGCCGCTATCGCATCCTCTCTGTTTCACAGAGCCCAGACTCTGTGTACAGAGGAGGAGGACAGGAAGGCCGCTCGTAAGGAGACGGTGAGCAAATTAGTAGACAGTGGATATCCGAGGCGGTTAGTGAAACGCCAACTACAGACAGCTCTAAATCCACCTCCACGACGCACAAAGGAATGGAATGGAACGGTGGAAATCCCCTATAAAAAGGGAATCTTAGAAGCAATCAGACGAGTACTAAACAAGGAGAAAATAAGAGTGGTTTGCAAGGGTCAAACGCTCTATTCAGCACTTGTGCTTGTGAAGCATCCACTTCCAAGCGACAGGATGACAAATTGTGTTTATAAAATCGTAAAACATTTGGTCCCCTTCAGCCACTTGGTCAAAGCAGAAAGAAGGCACAGATTGCGATATGTTAACTTTTCGATTGTTCTCGTCAGTCGCATACACAATACAAGCAGAAACACATACACAATTATATACATGGCAAAAAATTGGCAAACCAATCAAAACGTCAACATCAAGTCCAAGGCAATCGGATTGATTGCCTCAACAGTTTCTGTGCACATAGCACTGGTTGATAAGTCCTGATAAGCAACGCTTCACTGATTGCCAACATAATCGGGTTCCGGTTACGTAATAGCACTTTGAACGCAGTCTTGGGGTCCACATTGTGGCCAGTTGTCACGAGGTGCTTAGTGATAGATGATGACAGAGTCCGGTTCATTCTGGGAGGCGCTCCATTTTGTTGCGTCATCATTTGCTCGACCCACTTTGGCAAATGTTCAGCCACTCTCTGAGCTAACCGGCGGTTAGTCCTGCCTATGTAAACGTCACTGCAACTGCAGGTGAACTGATAGACCACATGCGAAGGCGAACTAGCCGAAGGGTGGCTCTGATGGTCATGAAGAACAAGTTTTCGAGTCGTGTGCATGAGACGCAACTGTGCAGTCGTGTACGTGCGCGTTAGAGCGGACCTGAGCTTGTGTCCGATGTCGTTTGCCACCTGGTCTCCCTTGAAGAGCAGGAAGAGATAAACAGCTTTTTTCTCTGCCGTTAGCACCGGCAGTTTCTTCTTGGGGAGTCTGCTATGCACTTGGATGAACTTTTCAGGATAACTATTTGCCACCAAGGTCCTATGCAGAAACTTCTCTTCGGCTTCCAGTGTATCCGGACTATAAATACGTCTGGCCCTGTAGAACAGCGTTTTCACTAGGCCGCATTTGTATGCAACCGGGGAAAAACTGGAAAAGTGAAGGTACTGCCCACTCCAGGTTGCCTTGCGGTAAACGGTGCGCTGCAATGTACCTCCGTCCCGCCTCTTAATGAGGATATCCAAAAATGCCAGGGAGCCGTGTTGCTCCATGTCGTGGGAGACTGATAAGTTAGGGTGAATTGAATTTAAAGTGGTTAACAGGCGAGTGAAATGTTCGCTGTTGGTGAACACCAGAATGTCATCTACATACCTTTTGTACAACCTTGCTTCACCAATACTGGCAGCGACTTGTCTTTCAATCAAGCCGAGAAAGATATCTGCCAAGACTGGTCCCAGAGGGCTACCCATGGCGACTCCGTCGATTTGCTTGTATGCTCTCCCCTCAAACTCAAAACGTACATTCTCTGTACACAGTAGAATCATATCCCGCAAATATTCCACAGGGAGACCCACATACATGTTTTGACTCAGGATGAAATGACACAACTCATCAACTGTTTCTTGAAGTGGCACGTTTGTGAATAGAGAATCCACGTCAATAGAGTACATTACTTCCGAACCCAGTGAGAGTTGTTCTAGCGTCTCCGCTAGTTCAAATGAATCTTTCAGGCAGTGCGTAGCCAAGAGTTTACGCACGGGATCTAAGAGTTTCGCCAGCCACCGGGCAACGTTGTGATAACGCGAGTTGTTCATGCACATAATGGGCCGCAGTGGGTTGCCTGGCTTGTGTATCTTAGGCGCGCCCCTCATTCTCGGTGTCTGCGTCCCAGTCGGTTTCAGCTGTCTGTACTGTGACTCAGTGATGTATCCGTGTAGCAAAAGGATCTGGAGTTTTCTGGCCACCTGTTTCTCCACCAAGATGTTGTTCTCCGGTGTCGTATCTATCAGGAACTTATGTCTATCCTCCAAAATAGACTCCATTTTCGAAACGTAGTCATGCTTGTTCATTACTACAATACCTGATCCTTTGTCTGGCTGCAGGAAGATTACGTTTGCCATTTCTTTTAACTCTATGATCGCGGCATAGTGTTCAGCATTAAGGCAACATCTCTGGCTCATTGGCGTATTAAGGAATTGGTTCGCGATATCCACCAATTTTGCCCGAAACCAGCCCGCATCTTCTATAGATCTTGGCGAGAGATCACTGAGCTGGTCATACAGATATTCAAACTGAGCCTGCGTGCTGAGCCTGTCTATCGTCTTCGGTGGCAACCGATATTTCATTCCAAGGGAAAGCACTTCCAACTGCGGGCGAGTGAACTGAGCAGACGATAGATTACAAACGTGCTTCGAGCAATCAATAGGGAAGGAAGAAGGTGTAGCCCTTTTAAGCGAACCCTGTAGGCTACGAACTGTTTTCATTCGCGTACGGCGGAGAACTTCTGCAGAAAAGGCCTCAAATTTCAAGCGGCAAATCAACGATAACTCCACGATAACAAAATGGAGCGCCTCCCAGAATGAACCGGACTCTGTCATCATCTATCACTAAGCACCTCGTGACAACTGGCCACAATGTGGACCCCAAGACTGCGTTCAAAGTGCTATTACGTAACCGGAACCCGATTATGTTGGCAATCAGTGAAGCGTTGCTTATCAGGACTTATCAACCAGTGCTATGTGCACAGAAACTGTTGAGGCAATCAATCCGATTGCCTTGGACTTGATGTTGACGTTTTGATTGGTTTGCCAATTTTTTGCCATGTATATAATTGTGTATGTGTTTCTGCTTGTATTGTGTATGCGACTGACGAGAACAATCGAAAAGTTAACATATCGCAATCTGTGTCTTCTTTCTGCTTTATAAAATCAATTCCAAATTCTGTGAACACGTGTATATAGTCAAACAGCGAGAGAGCTACGCCCGAGGATAGCAGAACGCAAGAGGTACGTTTCGCGTGCACTGAGAAATGAGCCTGAATACAGGGCCCTACTAAAACATTCAGCCATGGCCGTACATGCGCTAGAAGCAGGACACGCGATTGATTGGGACAATTTCGAGATACTTAGGAGGGGATTACCAGCAACAGGCCAAATGTTAATTGCTGAGGCGACCGAGATTACTAAGACTAATAACTGTGTGAACAGAACAGACGGGGTGGAGTTATCGAACGCGTGGCGGACTGTGTTAACCCGGTCAGTCAGAAAGGGTATCGGCGGACGAACTCAGGTCGGAGCGTGAATCAGTTGCTGCCGGAAAGGAATGCCTCACATGTGAACGACCGGTGACGTGGATCAAGGAGAAATGCTCGTTGCTTGTTGTTTCACTAGCATGACCACTTGACCTATTGACCTGTAACATTATTATCATACGGTTCATGTTATGTCTTGCAACCTTCCCATAAAAAGCTAAGCCAATTTTGTACCAATTCACCCGGCCTGAAGAAGATCTTGTGTCAAGGGCGAAACGTTTCCACAATAAAACCCTTCCAAAACCGATTTGTATTCAAAACCCTTTGAAGCTCCTGGTTGCCGAGTTTCCCTGAGTACACCAGCTTGTGCCGTAAGTGCAGCACTCTACATTAGTCCACATCGAATCGAAGTAGATGCTAGATTGACCACGGGTATACCATATCCAGATCAGCTTGAATTACTGTAATATCATCTGGTGTATTGATCGCCCTCCACACCTTGATGTCATTGGCATATAGGAAGCACTTCGAGCTTATGAGGCGTGTGATAACGTTTATATACATCAAAAGTAATCACGGTCCTAGTACCATCTCTGTGGAATTCCGCATTCAACCCGGAGGGGATCTGACAGTGATTCACGCAATCGCAATCCCAAGCGCCGGTGCAGAAGAAAGCGTGTGATCCATCCTAGGAGAGGATCGCCAATACGAAAGCACTGGAGTTGGAAGACCAGAATGTCATAGTCCAACCGTTCGAACACCTTTGAGAAGTCAAGAAGGTCCACATCAACTGCTATGCCAAAGTCTACTGTTTCAGTCCAGCTGGATCATGCTAGTAGTGGATTTGTAGCGCACGATAGATTTCGTCGGAATCCATGCTGTTCCGATGTGATGTAGTTAGATTCTTCCAAGTATGCCGTTAGCGTATCAGAAATAATAGGTTCCATTTCCTTTGAAAGAACCGGTAGTAAGATTATGACACGGTAATTGGCTGGATTGGAGCGACTATCACCCCAGTGAACAGGAGTAATCATCCCAGCGTTTCCGCATGTCGGGCACGTACATTTCGTTAAAGCAATCGTGAAGGAATCGGACCGAATGCTCAGCTAAACTCTCTCCTATCGTCGCTAACGATTTCGTGTGTATATTATCAACTGCAGGAGAGCTGTGCTTGCGCATACTCAACGGCTTTATTAGTACAGCTTCTGCTGTGAAGGATATGTGTGTTTTGGGAGTGAAACAACCATTATCACAGGGTTATGTGGCCAGTGGTCACACTGAAATGTTGCAGTATATTGTAGGCGCAGATTATTTGTTCCTTCCTTCGGTGTCCCTATGGTTCCGTCGTTGTTTGAAGAGGATGGCTTCCCCTTTTCACCTCATGTAGTCTATTGAGGTTTAATACAGAAGCTTGTGATTTGAGGCCATACGCACTGCCTACTTCTGCTAGTAAGCCATTCTATCCTCGTGAGCAAGCTGAGTGCAGTGATTACGTTATGTCGCATAAGCCGTTCAGTTCGCGGTGCTCGGAGGGCGTTTGTACAGATGCTAGGCTGAGTTCCGCACCCCTATACATTTGCGTATCCTGCTTTGCAGAAGCCAGGCCACGTTTCTAGGGCGGAACTTCTTGGTCAAAGACACTTCGGCAACCAGAGAGTTAAACTGGCTGACGAAATGTTCCCATGCAGTAGCTGGTCCCTGGTCTGTCAGGAAGACCAGTTGGCTGTCTCACCTAGTCGAGCTAATATTTCGTAGCGTATAATCGTGTTTGTTGTGTCGGCAATTTCCACGGGATATTCTGCATAGCGCATGTGTTCGAAGAGTAGGACTACATGATCGCTGTGACCCAAGGGGACGTCGAGGATCACCCTCTCGACCATTAGTTCTTCGTTAGTGAATACCCAATCGAGTATCTAAGGCTTATCTTTTGCTCGGAATCGGGTGGGAGTGTTGATGTGGTCATACAGCGGGTAACTGGAGACAAGCTCTTGTAGATCGGCCTTAAACTGTGCTCCGGGAGCTACATGAGATTCCACAGCGTGGATGTGGAAATCGTAAGTAATGAGGATGTGGCTGTAACTTGTGTTCATCACCCTCATTAGTTCGAATGCCAGAGGAAGTTCATCTCGGGTGTGGAGCAAGGAGGGCGGTAAATGACCGCCACTAAGAAATTGTCATCTACTTTTAATCGTAGATGGTATCACAGGTAACCTTTTACTTTGTTGACCGGGTCCTCTATGAGCTCCCATTGTAGCTCGTTGGGAAGTGCAGAGCCAACCCTTTACCTTTGCTGGGTGGGTCATGCCGAATAATGGACATGTCTGGCAACGCGATCTCTATGTCATTGATGTCAGGGAGTAACCATGACTCCGTTATAGCGATGAGGTCGCAGGCTTTCGATCCTTGGCGTAGCCGCATTTCGGAAAGTTTACTCAGTAACCCTTGAGCGTTGGTGTTAACACAGGAAAGCTTCTCGGAAGTCAAAAGCTGTTGGCTAGGAGCACTTGAATGATGTGGATTTGTGCTGACTGATGAGAGGCCGGCACCTAATCGTTTAAGTAGTAAGGGGATATTTTGGGTTTTCGTGAAGTTTCGTTTTAGTTAGACTCAAGCAGACAGCCACCACACATCCAGAAATGCGCTCGAACTCCTTTTCGTTCTATTGGGACTAGTCAGTAGTGCGCACCTGCCGAATTCTGCAGGATTCGAACCCACGACCCTGCGCTTGCGAGCCTGTGACTTATGCCATTGAGCCATAAGCGATGGCGGTGGACCTCCATGACTGAGATCTAACTGCAATATGTCACCGCTCATCCTCTCCTGTCATACATATTGTGAAGGTGCAGAGGACAAGGCTGGCCCCCACTGCAACGAATTACTTTGCAAGCGGCCACCAATCCAGGAATGGGAAATTCTGTGCTTTCTCGGATCGGCAACTTTCTTCACCAAAGGAAGCTTCAAGTACACGTTAGGGGATCACTATTTTCCCGATTGAGGTAGAATGTGGTGTTCCACAGTGTTCAGTGCTGGGACCGCGCTTATTTTTGGTGTTTATCAACGACGTCGCGAGAGTTTTCTCCTCAAACTTCCTGCTTTTCGCCGATGACCTCAGGGTATGGCGGGCGATTAGTAACAATAATGATCACGATCTACTCCAACATGACCTGGATTGCATTTATGCATGGGCAAAGTGGAACCTGCTCCAGTTGAACATAGCTAAGTGCAAGGTGATCCATCTGCGTCACCAGCCGGTGAACGCTTACAGGCTTGGAGCTCACACCTTGGAGGAGGCCTCTCAGGGGCATGACCTGGATGTATTGGTACAGGAAGATCTCGGGTGTTCAAAGCTAGCAGAGAAGGCGACGAGAACCGGCAAGCAACACTTCGATCTTCTCCGCAGAGCCTTCGGTCGGTGTGAACCCTCTATCTCTCCCCAAATGCTTAACGCCTACGTGCGACCGCATGTGGAATATACTATTCAGGCGGGGCAGCCGTAGCAGAAACAGGATCTCGCCGCTCTCGAGACTCCACAACATAGGTCAACCGAAATCTTCAATAGCCTCTTTCATCCGCCCTATCATTTTAAACTGAAATCTCTAAGAATGTACAACAGTCGACATCGGCTTTTGCGGGGACAACTCATAATGGTTTACCGGATTCTAAAGAACCTAAAGCACATTTGCCGTTCGCTGCCGGTGTTGAACCACAACACTGCTTTAAGAGGTCATCCTCTGAAACTGAATATAGCCGGCTTGAATGCCGTAGAAATTTCTTTTCCCTTTGCTTGTGCCAGCCTTGGAACGCCTCTCTAATTATGTCGTCTCTGATCCCAATCTGGCGGTATTAAACAAACGAGTTGACGATGCATTGTTCCATTTGCATTTCTTTTTATGAATTGTTAGCCAGGGGCTACAAAACGCAATCAAACGGTGTCTTACCAAACTCCTAGGCAATGGATTTATGAATTTATACTTTTAATACACAAACATCCCCGCTATTCTACATAAGTCTATGATGAGTCCGCCAAAATTCTTACCACTATATCATGTCATTTACGTTTCGCAATAAGTTCCATCCCAAGAGACTCGTTAGGCATTGGTTTTTTACCCGTAGTACACCATGGTTCCATTATAAGCTGCTAAGGCGACTACTGACTATTTGTAAGAGGATTAATTGCGGCGGATCGTCACGCAACTCAATAAATCACACCGCAACTTAGAAATAATCAATAGTCACCCCCTGCGGCTTACGAGCCACCTGGATTAGTTGCGGCTTGAAAGGAAGCCGTTGCAGTGAGGGCCAGTCCTGTCCTCTGCACTTTCACAACGTGTATGACTGTGGAGGATGAGCAGCGCCATATCGCAGTTGGATCTCAGTCATGGTTCGCTGTCGTCGCCCATGGCTCTGTGGCATAAGTCGCAAGCGTAACGTCGTGGGTTCGAATCCTGCAGGATTCGTCAGGTGCGCGTTGCTGACGAGTCCCAATAGGAGGAAACAGACGTTTAGCGCTTTCCTGGATGAGTGGTCGGTATCTGTCTGAGTCTAACTCCGACCTATGTTTACAAAATTCTAATCGGTTTTGGGTGAATGGCCAAATCTCGATAGGAATGTAAACTGATTTTAGTCTCAATTGAACCTGCGGTATGTAGTCCATCGATAACCTTCTCCATAGCTCTGGGGCAGCACATTTCTGAATCGCTCTTGTGGTTATATTGAGTTGTGGGTGGTATCATTTCCGCGAAAACGTTGTGTGGCAGCGGCTCTCTAACTGCTGTCTTCTGTCGTAGTTCCGAAGGAAATGTGTTGCATAGTAATTGCCAGCTACGGATTAATTGCACGGCCATCTGTTGTGACTAAACCGATAGTTTCAGTATCCTCGAGCCACTGCCTCTGTAGTTTGTCGACACGAGTAACCGTGTAATCGACTGACGTATGACGTCGCTCACACTGAGAGCTTTACGGAGGTAACGCCATTCTTCCAGGTTGTGATCGCGTGTTCCTTTGTTGCTGGTTGTGGGTAGCTCGGGCACGCCATGACCGACAACAAATCCTCTGCTACTCTCCGTCTGGTAGTCGTTTGCAATATTTTTTCCGCTGGCGTTTGCTCCATGGAACATCCAGAAATTTGCGTATTCCACTGTTTTCAGTCCATAAGTGGTATGCCGACAAAAGCACCATCTCGAAGTCATCTGTTTATACAAATGTCACTCGCATTACCCGGGACTCCCCATAATGGTTCGAGGTTGCATGTGTGGCTTGAACTCCGATTTTATCGCAAAGAAAATGCTATTGCTTTTAATCGTCCAGCTGTTTACCCCTAGTGGGCTTATATTTTCGGTAGCAGTGGTCGAAAGAGGTTGACGCAGATTTAGTGGCTCTGTCCAAATGGACAATCGGAAGAGTCGGTGCTCACACATGGTTTATTTTCCTATTGGAACATAATGGTAAGCTAAGTATCTATTCAGCGCAACCTAAAAGATCGAAATTGGGGCGTTGGTGAGGAGTACAGCAACAAAGCCCGGAAGTTCTTACGCGCTACTTTCTGAACGGATGCTGCGTTTTTGCACGGCGAATATATTCTTTACTCAAACACTAAACACTTGAGCCCATATTCCAAACCCTCCAGACGCAGTTTTTACAAACCAGGAATCTACTACCCGTACGCATAATGGATATGCAACTAAAGCCGGGATGCGCTTTGAAAGTCACTGAGTGATAGGCTAATTGGAAGGAATCATACTAAGTTACCAATACTTCAAATCTGTTACAATCTGTACAGGGTGTTTTCTTAATTTGGTTCGGAGCTAGGAGCAGCTGCACTCAGGTGATGACGTACACCGGCACACTGAATTGCTAACCATCCAAAGGCGTAAATTGCTTTGCCGGCAGGGGTGAGATGGGACGCAGACGCCACATGTGTGCCTAAGATCGCAAAGCACACCGAGTGGTTCGTCTGTGAGAACTGAACGTTAGCACAACTGCAATGAATGCGTCATGCCTGGAACGTAAGGCAAGACCAAAGCATTTACGATTCCGGGACATACTGGGTTATTCAGGACGCACAGCAAAATGCATCAGACCTCTGTTTTGTGTCAACAAGACTCGTCGGCGGTACGCGTCGCGACGTTTCCGTCGGTTCCGAAGCCCATGATTACCGGCAACATGCACAAATGGCTTGCCCATTACGTACGAAATAATGTATGCCCAAACAGTTGTAAGATGCTTAGTCGCGCGTAGCTGTTATCAATGGAAGCCGTGTCTCTAAGCCAAACGTTTTCAATTAAATGTTTGTACTTTGAAGGTCAGTGGCTAAGGGTCTACGCTACGGCGCACCTCGCTTAAAACTATGGTTTATCTACCAGTTTATTTACATTCAGTTTAATGTCTTGGCCATTAACGCAAGTCGTTAGTCCTCATGCTTTCAGGTCCTATTGCATTCACTCTACCTGCGAGAACCAAATGGTGGTAATTACCGTCCAGTGCATTCCCGGGCACAGTTCCAGTGCGATCCACTTTGTATACGAAATCACAATGGCATGAAAACATATCACAATTTGTATTTTACGCTGGAATCAACACTAACATTAGTTAAGCCTATACAGCTTGCATAACATTCTACAAGTAGGGTGAATTGCAACTACGGAGTCGTTTTCAGTGATTTCATATATTGGGGGCTCTTGGTACAAATATGTTCCCCGTATTATTCCGCATGCACATATCAGCCCATCTTGCTCGTATTTTGTGGCTTGAAAGCAGGATTCCGTCACCAAGGCAGAGACGATCTGTGGTTTGTAGAAGAAAAGCTTGAAATGAGTTTCTTGTTTACCAGGCAACTAGTCTTAAAAATATAGATTAAAACTGTGATTTGCTTTACGTAAGTGATTCATGAGGGGTTTTTTACATGATCCAGGTACAGTTCGTCTCACCGATCATAGCAAAGCATGTGTTATCTTCGTAGCTCAGTGTCATTTCGCCATAACTACCGTATTTCCGTATACGTTCCCGCTATTCTAAAAGATACCGGTGTAATTGTTCGATAAAAAGTAGATTTTCACATTAGAATATTGCCTTCTCAAAAACACTGGATGTTCAGTCTATTGGGTTATGCGGCAATGTTTGGCGTTGAGTACAGCATGTTTGCAATCCATACGCTCGAAATTAATAGCTACATAAATAAGCAAAACACATTTCATGAGCCTATAGACATGCATGCTAAATGGAAACATGATTGTAAGCATCAGTGGAATCAGCAAAGGGATCCCATTCCGTTATTTTCAGCGTTATCTAAAAAGGTAATTTTTCTACTATGCCCAGTAAAACACTATGTGCATATATATATATATATATATGTATATATATATATATATATATATATATATATATATATATACATTTATATATAATTCATTAAATGATTTTGACAATCTAAGATGGATACAGGTATTCGCGAATACCGCGAGCATAAGCAACTTCAAGTTAACGAACATAATCATTGTCATAGAGTATAGCGTTCAGAATGTCATCCATACAGGGATAAACAACTTCAATCCTTTTGTTATGAATGAATCGCTGAAAACTTTTCGCAGTGTTGCCAAGGCCAACAGGCTTTTTGTGGTAGCTGGAAAGACCAAACGGTGTAATTACCGCTGCTTTTGGAATGTCATCTTGCTTCAAACTTAATTGATGATAGGCACAAACTAGGTCCAATGTGCTGAAGAATGACTTGCCAGCTTAAGCTGTGATCAAGTTGTGCATGTGTGCAGTCGAGCGTTTATCTTTCGGTCTCATACCACGCGGTGGTTCTGAATCAACACAGTTGCTTTTGTAGACCAAACATTCACGCATTTGCTTCGTATCATTGGGCTTACATTCATTCGTCTCATATATATCAGCTCTAAAACGTGTAGACCTTTCTTCTGCATTATCCATTTTGTTGCAACGTCTGATCCACATCTGTTTGTGTCGGATTTCGTTGCTGTAACTTAGCACTGCAGTACTTCAGTTTCAAGCAATCTATGAATTTCTACACTGGTTCGAAAGGTCTTAGTTGAGTCGACAGAATAAACCACATATCCTTCATATTGCGGTATATTTTGCGGTAGCGTCCTCGCATTTCATACTACGTTGCTGATCGACATGAATCCAATTGAAACAGCTCTATAACCGAAAGCAAATCGCCACTCTATGTATCCTTGTCAACCAGGGCACCCGTGTAACCCGACCTGAGCAGTTTCTTCGCCCGCTACTCAGCCCTCACACGACATGTTATCCACACCACTCGTCTAACATCTGTGCGCAAACTATCAACTTACGTAACCTCCACTAACTCACAGTGTCAGGCAACGGTACATCCATCCATGGTGTGTAAATCTTTCAAAAAGAGAGGCGCGATATCCAAACACTTCCCAAAACCTTCTCTGGTATTGTACTGCGTTTTCAAACATCCCAATATTCAAGTGTACGCTTATCTGAGTTCAAATTTCGACCGGTCACCAGCTAAATTTGAAAGGCGAATAACCGCTAATTAAATATTACTTGAAGTGTATATTTGCCGGGGACAATAAAGATAGCTTTGAGCAAAGCAATAGGGCACAATTTGCTTTACCTGAACCAGGCTTGACAAGATTTCCATTGCCGTTAATTTCTCCAACTTCGGAAGAACGCAACGCAAAACAGACGGGGCTCTATGAATTAAGACCACAAAAAGCTGACACGATCAGAAACGTGTTATCAATCAGATTTCACCGATCATAACGACTTCTGTCTTTAACAAGGGTGTGGAAGCCGAACACAAGTCTCCTGCACCTGTAAATCAAATGTCTCTGGTTAAATTCAACTCCCCCGGGAATTCAGTCCTATATGCAACGATCGTTGGCCAGGTCACTTGACATACCATACTTGGAGTCCTCTTTGTTACACACAACGCTGACGAGAACAAAGTGATGAATAGTAGACTGATATCACTGGAAATACGGGAAAGACCAACGATCAACTGACTTTGTAGCTCAAGGGAAAGGTATCTGTAATGGATTTGCGCAGACGTGGTCGCGTTAGCTTAGGCGGAGGTTACGCGTAACCTAAGTGCGGTCCCTATTCACGCACGTATTTGGGTGCACGCTGAGGACTGGAAAACAGTTAAGTTCACGCACACGATAGGGGGAGTAGACGCTTAGGCGCTCGAGGCTAAGAGGCGTGATGCTTAGACGCGCGATACAGACGCACACACGGCTAGAGCGGCTCGCACGATCACGTGACCACGCGGTTCACCAAACACCCGCAATGGGAGACAAGACGAAAAGGACCGCTGAGATGTTTACGACCCACAAATGTCGAATAACAGTTTGTGTAATGAATCACCACGTGGAGCGGAAGAACATTGTTCAATTTCGCCGAGTCGCGTAGTGGTTGGATCCTGCTACCTTATGAGAAAAATTGCAGCCAGATTGAGAAGGAAGCGCTGGCGTTTGTTTTCGCAGTGAAATAGTTCCATAAGATGCCATATGGTAGACATTTTAAATTGACCACCGCATAAAAAAAATAAAAAATAAAAACCTCTACCCTTCGCCCGAGTCGAATAAGATCTGGCAGAGAATCCACTTGGATTGGCCAGCAAATACAAGCCGGAGTCAACGGAGGAGAACCATTCTGCCGAATAAGGGAAATCCGTGGGGCGGAATTAACTCACATTGGTTGAGAGCCAAACGCTTACAAAATTAGTATGTTTCATTCAGCAATAAACAGAAGTGACCTATCGTGTAGAATAGACTCCCTGTTTATCGAACCTTGACCTTCTGTATCCCGTCGATTGGTTGGGCGCGTGAATGAGCAATCAGGCGGTCGTAGTCTTGCAGGCGTAGACTAGCAGCAGTGCAGCAGTAGGAAGGCAGTTTTGCACCACTTTGTTTACCTGGTTAGATGGCAAATGATTACGTGGACCGGAAATCCCCGCAGTTCAGAATTAAAGTGAAGGGACGGTGGTAACTTCGCCCGGAATAGTCCACCATCGATAGTTAGCGAATGGATGGAAGGAACATGGGGTATCCGGAATCTTTCTACACTATTCTTTGTTAATATCTTTGCTCGATCAATCGAAAGGCTATCTCACCTTATTTTGGAGGATGCAGCCTAAGAAGCCGAAAACTCGTGGTACAATCAGAGCAAACAGAAGTGGCAGTGTTAGAAATTTGGTGAAGAAATGCAGTTAAAATGTGTGAAAGCCTTGCAAAGACAAAACATAAGGTTTTCTGAAGAAGTAAACGTACCGGTGATTACATGTTAAATTCATTTTCCTCTTACTACACGTTATTCGCAGTAGTCCAGAGAAGAAATTGGTCGACTTTTGCACATATCAAACAGCAGACAATGCATCGATGCAATCCACGAAACATTTTACGTTATATCAGAAAAGGCACACCTGTCGTCTATAGCGTACCAATGTCTAACAACTAAAACTGTATGTCGTGCCAAACGTGCAGGTTAGCAGTCCAAATTGAATAC
>CALYDF020001512.1:0-63083 GCA_944474145.2 Dicrocoelium dendriticum
GACGAGAGTACTTAGTCTTCAGGCAAGATTAACTGTACCTCCGAAACTTGTACACATTTGTGTGCCTGAGTTTGCGACAAGGACTGGTTAGGGAAGTGAGGAGCGCTGGAGCCGCACATACGTTGGGTGGCTGGAGTGCTCTGTGGCGGAGTTGGTTTAGCGTCATTGTCGGGATTCTGTTCCGGTGACTGGAATTCGACGTAGGCTGATTTCTGGCACTAACACTTGTAGTGTCTTTAGAACCAGATCTGTCCAGTACGAACTAAGTATCTATGAAAGCGATGACTTTGAAAGGGCTTCCGTGAGGCAGTGTCAAAAGCTTGCAAGGCGTATGGATCTGTAGGTAAACGAGGGAGGAAATATACAATTCAGGGTGAACGCTTAGGTTTCCAGAAGTGAATCGCGGTGGTGTTGGACGAATGGTGCTGAAGTATTGTCTCAGTCGTGCGGCACACGTCGCAGGTTGCTTCAGTATCGTAACGGAGACTAATTCTGCGGGACAACAACCGACATGATCCTTTACAGTTTTGCGGATACTGAGGTGATGCTCTGTAAACGCTCCGCGCACTAAATATTAGATTGCTTCACAAAAAGTGCTGTCTTGATTTGACAGTGAAAAAGCTCGACTAAACCGTTAGCAGACGGAAGATATGTTGCTGTAGATGAATGCGAACGTCAAAATATGCGGTTACGTTGGCGAAACGGTGCATGATTACATCGGGGTTCTATACGCTTGGTGATATCGACGAGGTTACCAAACATGGATACCCAATTTTCGATGAAATTTCGTGCTCCCATCTCGGTTGAGACATGTCGCTGTCGCACATCTTGTGGCCAATATGTGAATCGATCGACGCATATCAGCAAGTAAATAAAACCGTTGGATGGCGTTAGAGGTCAACCGATGTCGCTATGGATATGTTTGTATCTAGCGTCGCGCAGAGAACAGGTTCAAGGAACAGTAATTATGTGGCGATGCATCTTGCTATTCTGTCTATATTTTGAGAGGAATCGCTAATTTTGTCGAGCATGTGTAACATATCCGATTGTTTTTGAACGCTTTGCATATCAAGAAATAACCAGTAAAGCGGACAAACGCACATTTGGCCAGCCTATATTTTAGTTTCTTAGTCACAGAATATATGGTGAGTGTATCAATCTCTTCCGGTTGAGTCCCATGTGATCCAATCTAGCCCTTGCTAGAATCTGTCAGCGGCCTACGCCGATTCCTCGACATGGTCATATATTATGGCAGATTTATCCTCAATTTTGTGGAGGTCCGTTACACCGAGGGACTCAATAACACTGTTGCTGTTGAACTATCGGTTGTTCATCTAAATCAACTATCACCGACACCCATTTACCTGGAGAGGATATCTGTCACAGAAGCCAGTGATCCTAAGCTTATCTAATTCCATAGCAACGAAGATAGATTATAACGTGGGGCGATGGCTTATATACCCCCGTGACCCCTTGAATTACGCTGCGTGTCACTTTCAAGTGCGTTCAGATCCACTCATATCAGAGGGGTCAGTAGTTATGGGTCAGACTAACTCAGTCTCCCCATCGCCGCGCTGCCTTGCGGGCAGGCTATTTAGCCAAGTGCTCAGGGGGAAGTCACCTAAAACAATCACCTAATTCGGCTTTGGCAAACGGTTAGTATTTCCCTCACTGGGAAAACCATGGATTGATCAACATCAATCTTGCTCTGAGCTGCTTTTATAACTGTTATTCACACGTTCACACCCCACCTATTCCTTTGTTACAAATCAGTATTTTCCGTAACCAAATTATTCTCGTTTTCATGTTTCTACTCCGAGCGGTTTCGGCGACAGTCATATTGCTCGCCCAGTCTCACTCTTTTGGCGTCCGTCTTCGTTTTGACTGGCATGCTTCAATGTACATACATTCATGCAGAACTGACAGCAATCTGGTCTTGCACGAACCCGGGAATCCCAAGTCATGGAGGCTTGCTGTCTTTCCGAAACGCACTTACAAGATTCCTGTACTGTGACTGGTTTACGATTGCCCAGAGACCAAGGAGCCATAATTTAGCTACGTCTCTCTGGTTACGCTGAGGCAGCTGCAGCAGACTTGACTGGCGTTGATGTAGCGCTAAGTATCAATTCTGAGGCAGCAATGTTTCACAGGTTCCCGATTAATAGCTGACTGTGTGCAGTTCGGCTTCGGGTTTATGTAAGATAAATATATGTCGTAAGAAGAGGAGCAACTTGTTTGTGAGCTTAGCTTACGCTTCAACTGATTATAGTTCCGACTCCGCCAAGGACCATTTTTACTGTGAGCTTCATCAGCTCTTAAGTAGTGCCTGAAAATACGACATTGTTGTCATTGCTGAGGATCTCCACGCACAAGTCTGTCTTCCGCTGGTCTGCGAAGGCCAATACGGAGATCACGATGTGCTCGATGAAAGCTGCTCAGATATTGGACAGTAATTTCTCACACAATGCGAAGATAGTTTGCTTTTCTATTACGCACCAACTTTCAGAATTCAAGAAGACGTTCTCTAACTTGGCGATCCCTTCGGCGTCTCAATCGAGGTCTGAGATTAATTATATCGCAATCAGTTTCAAATGGAGAGGTAATGCAATGGATTGCAGATCAATCTGCTCCACCTTTCTTGAGTCAGACTATGCGCTTTGTGCGAAAATTTGCAGGAATTCCGGAGGGCTCCCGAAAATTAAGCATTATAAGATAGGCACAAATAAACTACTTACTGTTTCGGTTTCGCAGAGTTATCCAGAATCACTGACTGGTGCACTCGGCTGTGACCTACCGTAAGATATTTAAGAAAACATTGGATGTGTATGCAGAATAGCATGATCACTTTTCGTCAGCCAGGCTGTAGTCTTACTCAGCCCCCTATGGAGGCCTGATCCCCAAGCGCACTTTGGATTTATTTGACGGCCGCAGGATAATCCCAGCGGCTTAAAACCATTATGAAGTGTGCTGTTTTGTCAGTTGGTAGGTCAAACGAAGCGTACGAAGTGACCGTGAATCCTGGTTGTCACAGCATACTTCGAAAATGAAGGCCACTACGCTGTCTGGAAATACTCGCAAGCGCTTCCAGCCCATTCGATCCACTAACCATAGAAAGCCTGATATCAGTGCGACTATTTGCGAAGCCGATGTTTCAAAGATTGTGCATTTACAAAGGCACTTGAACCGATGAATCCAGCATTTTCCTTACCGTTTTACTTGGGCCCTCACCGTACAATTATATGCCTTGAGAACGCACCTGCTGGGCCTGGGTCTTCACAATTAATCCACCCAGCGAATCTGATTTTAGTTTGCGCCGCAACACCTAAACCGATTTAGGGCAGCCGACTCAGACAAGCTTCCTCCGGAGCTTCTCAAAACGGAGGCTTAATTTGCATCAGCCTGCTAACATCATTTTTCTCCAAAATCTGGCATGATGAAAGGGCGCCTTATTAATGGGGCGGGTCAGTTATTGTCCCCGGTTTGAAGAAGGGTGCTTGCACTTCGTATCCCAATCACCGAAGATTAGTCTCATTTCTATTGCTTCCATGCTGTTTGAACCTACTGATATCTATACTACCCCGAAGACTATCTACCATACGCGAATCGCCGAGCCGGAAAGAACAAGCTGGCTTACGACCTGGTCTCGGGTATGTGGACTAAATATACTCCTTCAAAACCAGAGACACAGCAACCTTTACCAGAGGCCTACAATCGTCGCTTTCCTGGACCTCTAGGCCGCATTTCAGTTGATTGGTCGATTTGCATTATGGCGTTGTTTGCTAAGTAGCGGTGTCCCAGAAAAACACAATGCCATCCTACATGCCCTGTGTTCCCACCACTCTGGCAGAGAGACGGTGCGTGGCAAGCTTTCTTCGTCTTTCACTGTCAACAGCGGTGTCCGTCAAGGTTGCCCTATATCTCTGTTCCTCTCCAATTTTTATTCAAGACGTCCTGTCGATATCTCTAGACGGCTGCCAAAATTTTGATACGCAGCTTTTACCAGACAAGCGAGCAACCGAGTTTGATTATGCCGATGATATCGTCTTACTTGGTAAGGACTCACAGAGCATGCGCACCATTCTAGATTGTTTTGCAATTGAGACAGCTAGGTACGGAATGTCTTTGCCCTGTCAACGTGTAAACTACTGCTTCTGGACTGGCGATCAACTGGTTCCGTGCTCATTATTGAAGGTACAACGTTTAGAAAGGTGGATAGCTTCATCTACCTTAGCAGCTGTGTGTCTGCTATTGGTACCATTCGGAGGGAAGTTTATCTTCGCATCGCCAAAGCCTGGTCGGCCTTGGCCAACCTGCAGCACTTGTGGCGTCAGCGGGATATCTTTGTCTTGGTAATTGGTCGTGCTTACAATGCTACCGTTCGAGGGGTGTTGGTCTATGGAAGCGAGTCATGACCACTTCGCGTATGGAACACGCGCCGTCTCTCGGCCCTCAACCAAGTAGGCCTGAAGAGAATTGCTCGTATATGGTGGCAACAACATATTTACAACAGTGAAGACGGACCTCTTGTCCTACGGAGTGCGTGTATTCCTTTCAGTATGCTATTTTTGCTGCACCAGTTAAGATGGCTCGGTCGTGTCCTGCGTATGTTAGCTGAGATTTCGCCCTATCGAGCTCTGTTTGCTCGTGCAGGATTCAACTGGTAGAGACCATGTTGTGGTCCACCATCCAGCTGGCGACAGCAGATGAAATCGTTGACTTCACGTCCTGTAACCGTTGGATGTACACGTCTGCCTGGTTGGGGACAAAGCACAAGGAGGGCCGATGGCTAGATACGGCTCTAAATCTCAACCAGTGTAGGATCTGCGTACATTTCTGATAATATTTGGATGCTGACTTCTTAACTAAAGAAACTGAAAAGTATTACAAATAACGAATGCAAAAGAGCAAAAAGGAACTCCATTGCTTTTTCTATCGCGGCACAATAGCAGAAATGTGTTGCGCACCTTCAGTTAATGTGCCATAATGCGGATACGGTGTTCAAACTGTCTTCTTTCAGTGAGTTATATAGTTATGTTTTACGCTTTGGCTATTTACATACTACTGATTATATTACTACTATTTTACCACTACGACTACCACTAATACCACTACTATTAATACTACTATACTTTTACTACTACTACGATTACTACTATGGTACTAATGCTACCAAAATCCTATCAAATGAATCATTAAAATAACATCCGAACCCATCATAAGCCACTTAATTTCCCTTCAAGTGGGTCCTCTTATCACTTCCAAACTCTATAACTACTCCAGTTGCATTATATACCACGGGTCATCACCGCAATAAGACACATTGATGGCACTCGAAAGCTTGCAGCCGACGCATTGTCTGGCATTAGTCCTTTCAAGTTTTAGGGAAAAGCATTCAACCAAGCATGATTCCCTGACCATCAAGAAACAGAATGACTTTGGGCATTTGAAAGCAAAACTTTCAATTAAACCATCTCAACGGCCTAGTCTCATATTAGACTCCGAATCACATATGATATATTCAACGAAAATCCCCGACACATCCTTCGGCAAAAGCATCCGCGGATTTCCATTAAACACTTGTATGTACTCCTCCACACGGGAAACCGCGCTGCCAGAAAATTTATTACGTATGGCTACATCTGGATTAGCATGCGTTCGTACATAAAGCAGTTGGCGGAACAATGTAAACCAACCAGAAAAGCAAGATGCATCGCCACAAAATTACTGTTTCTTGAACCTGTTCTCTGCGCGACGCTAGATTCAAACATGTCCATAGCGACATCACTGAGCAGGTCATAAAGAATTCAAACTGAGCCTGCGTGCTGAGCCTGTCGATCGTCTAGGGTAGCAACCGATATTTCATCCCAAGGAAATCACTTCCAATGCGGTTAGAAGTGCTTTCCTTTAAATGAAACACAGCGACATCGTTTAACATCTAACGCCATCCAACGGTTTTATTTACTTGCTGATATGCGTCGATCGATTCACATATTGGCCACAAGATGTGCGACAGCGACATGTCTCAACCGAGATGGGAGCACGAAATTTCATCGAAAATTGGATATCCTTGTTTGGTAACCTCGTCGCTATCACCACGCGTATAGAACCCCGATGTAATCATGCACCGTTTCGCCAACGTAACCGCATACTTTTACGTTCGCATTAATCTACGGCAACATATCATCCGTCTGCTAACGGTTTAGTCGAGCGTTTTCACTGTCAAATCAAGACAGCACTTACTGTGACGCAATCTAATATTTAGTGCACCGAGCGTTTACAGAGCATTCACCTCAGTATCCGCAAAACTGTAAAGAATCATGTCGGTTGTTGTCCCGCAGAATTAGTCTCCGGTACGATACTGAAGCAACCTGCGACGTGTGCCGCACGACTGAGACAATACTTCAGCACCATTCGTCCAACACCACCGCGATTCACTTCTGGAAACCTAAGCGTTAACCCTGAATTGTATATTTCCTCCCTCGTTTACCTACAGATCCATACGCCTTGCAAGCTTTTGACACTGCCTCACGGAAGCCCTTTCAAAGTCATCGCTTTCATAGATACTTAGTTCGTACTGGACAGATCTGGTTCTAAAGACACTACAAGTGTTAGTGCCAGAAATCAGCCTACGTCGAATTCCAGTCACCGGAACAGAATCCCGACAATGACGCTAAACCAACTCCGCCACAGAGCACTCCAGCCACCCAACGTATGTGCGGCTCCAGCGCTCCTCACTTCCCTAACCAGTCCTTGTCGCAAACTCAGGCACACAAATGTGTACAAGTTTCGGAGGTACAGTTAATCTTGCCTGAAGACTAAGTTCTCTCGTCAGATAGCACAAATAGAGCCTTTATCCTTTTGGCTCACGCTATAGGTGAGAATACTGTTGGCGTGGATTTTTCTCAACACTATATTTTGTTTGATATGCAGTGAATTATGATTCGTCATAGCCAGCTTTCAAATCATGGTCGTCCTTATTCTTAGGAAAGCACTAGAATTCAGTTTTAGAATTTTATATATCATCAATATTGGGCATCCATATGATCTCTCCGGATTCGTACATATGAACACAAGCGTCTTGCGCCGCCATTCAGTAACAAATACCTCTAGGCCACTTGGTTCAACTTTGTCCCTTCATGGCTTACATGCTAGCTGTTATATAGCCTATCATTTTATCCACTGCCATGCAATTAAGAACGTTGCAGAGGACAATTTTTGCCTCGAAATACATGGCATCCCATTACCGTAGCTTTGTAAGACACAGCAATTGGAAACTTTAAGTGTGAATACATATTGGATACCCATATGAAGGTGAATTTAATACATCACAGCCAACTTCCAAATCTGATTGTCGTCCACCTGCCCGGAAAACCGTATACTGCAGTTTCAGCCAGTTAGGCATCATGAGTATTGCGCAACCATCGGATCAATCAAGATGGGAACGCACGAACACCAGCGGCTTGCACCACCATTCAGCAGCATATGCCACTGAACCACGAGGGATATCAATGGACTCTCATGATTTGTAGGCTAACTGTGATATAGCAGGTCTTATTCTCCACTGCCATGCAAGTTACGTACGTTGCAGAAGACAGCGTTGGCCTCGACGTCCTCTAACAGCACGTATGTACAACACAGCATTTAGAAACTGTTTAGAGGTCCACATGAGTAGGGGATTTTGATACAGAAAATTGAGGTCCATCACAGCCAGCTTCCAAATCAGATAGTCGTCCAAGTACGCGTTAAATCGCTTAGGATCTTTGAGCAATACGTGCACCCACCGCTTGTCCAGCTTCAAGACCGGAACAGATCCACAATCCCCGAGATAAGTCAAAAACTAAACTAAAAATTTGTGATTAAATGACAAACCTAAAACGGTTTCCTCACACAAAAACGCAATAAAAACTTCGGTGAATACCCACAGAATATTGAACCAAATGCAAAGGACAGACAAGCACAAAATACAAAGAAGTGGGCGAAGCCGTAACCGAGCTGCGCCTCTTCGAAGTCAGCCATTACATCAATTGATTGTCTAAACGTATAGGCATGCCGAGCAATCAAACTCCCTTGATGCATCAACGATTGATAGGGCAAAATACACTAATAGCTAGGTTGGATGATCTATTGGATTTGTAGGTAGGCAAGTTCGGAACAGCTGATTGGCGGAAATTCTGTCATGTGTAGTCTACGCTGAGGCTTTCTGCGACGTCTGCGATGGGTTTTCGGGAACTAGCACATCAATCGATGCATTGTATGAGAACAAAATCTGTAAGGCGGGACTGAGTACAATAGCGAGTGGGCTAGATGAGCAAAGACGATTGGTTTATCAATGTTAAAGCGGTAGGTAAAACAGACAGCCGGGGTTCTGGCATATGTAAAGGAAAATGGGCTGTCACTGATAAGGTGATGTGTAGGCACAACGGAAATGAAAGTTAAAACGACTGGACAAATTAATCTCTCCAACCCCCCTTCCAAATCCGGTCAGGAGTTTCCAAGAATGGTGCTGCCTTTCAATATGGATAAATAACTATGTCAATAAATGGTTTATTTTAGAATTTATCGAGGCCCACAAACTCAGGCGTGATCAAAATTTACAAGCGGTTATGTTTCGCAACGGACACGTTGCTGTGTAAGTGATCGTCAGTAGCTAAATATGTACAGTCTGCGGAGATGGAGGCCGTAATCATGGGAAATAAAGTCGTCAATGGATGACGATACTTTGAATAAAAGTGTTCCTAGTGCATATAATCAAAGCTCTAAGTGTAGAGAGAACGGTATATATAGACAGAGGATATCTTATTCGTTACTTGTCAAGGATTTGAATATGAGGCTAGTCGACTTGTCAGTATTTAGTTGTGATCAGTGACTATATTCAGTAGCAAGTCAAATCTGTCACGTTGCAATGTTGACGTTCGGACATTTGTGGATTTTTATTTGGGAAAAGCTTGCCAGGCGAAAACTTAACGCGTCCTGGCACACTGCCATAAATCTTGTTGAACACAAATGTACAACTGGCAAAGCAGTTTGCCGACTGGATTCACACTCGGTTATTCACTGTCAAATCACTTCCAATTTCCTCTGTTGGCTGATCAGTAAGTTTGGTCAGGGCCGGCATAAGTGCTGAGGCTGGTCGAGGATGAAAGTCACGAAGAGTCGTATTGTTGAGTGTCCAGGTGAGCAAAAATTTCAAATTTTACTTTGGATTTTTCAGATTATGTTCACAATCCGGGAGTATAAAGACATCGTGTGCAGCTATACACACAAGGCAGTGGGCGTGGTGGTGAATGCAGTTGAATCCCTTTGTTTTACTGGCATGCTACATGTGGGTCCTTGTCGGTTCTTCAGTCTGTTTAGGGCAAAAACCTTGTTCCTCCATTCATTCTCAAATCCCAAGAAGTCCTGGACGGCGTAAAAAAGGAAAAGTGAGGCTCGACCTAGAGGAAACCGCAATGAGCAGGCGTAAAAAACAAAATATTGTTATGTCGTGTTATTTAATTTCGAATTTTATCGGAGTAAATGCTTTGCATAACAAACAAAAGATGATAAGTAAACTGTTAACAAGATTAGAATATGGTAACAAGTATTTAAGAACCGGTTAAGTTTTGGTTACTTTGATTGCCTAGCGGATGCCAAATTTTGATTAGCATTTGATTATGCCATCTACCAGATTGCTGCTTTTTGTTTTGTAAAATTTTATTGCTCCATGGTTTGGGACTAATTCCCGGTACCGCAGAAATTCCTTTGCAGCCAATCTCTTGTAAGCAACTGCTACCCAACAGCAAATATATACGCGTTTAACTTGTCGGCTGTTCGGCTTCGTTACATTTCCGCATAAAGTAAGCTAATTTACCTGTGGTACTCTTTTGCGTGCGACACATTACGTGGAACTTATTTTAACCTATACCGTATCCAAGCCCATGTCACCGCTGTGGCATATTAAAACTATTATTGGGTTATCAATGTGGGTTTCACTATCAACAGTTAAATTTTATTGTTATGTAAAAGGTATTCATGTTTGTATCGAATAATTCCATCAATGGAAGGTATTTCGCATATATTCACAAACAATTCCTGGATTCCCGCATCATTAACACATGCTATCGAGAACATATGCACGCCACGGTTCAGCATATATTCTTCGCGTTTGTTTACCTTCCGGTTTTGATGTACAGTTCTATTCCGCTAGGATATGTTCAATAGACAAATTGACAAGTTGCATCAAATAGTGTTTGCAGGCAGGAAAGGAGACGCTCGCCTTTGAACGACTGAAATAAATTTCACTGATCATTTTTTCATCATAAAGTCAGTTTGTTGGTGGTCTGATAATGCTCTGAGCTCGGTAGTTTAGCTGAAAATCTTTCGTCAACACCCGATTGACATGATCAGGGCACTTGTACGTAGAGGAGCGGCGTGATGCCAAACGTCGGTGAGTGAGAGTGATCGATCGCCTAGGTCTACGCGCCGTCAAGCAGTGGTTGGATTGTTCGAAGGACTAATGACTGTAGGAAGCAGTCACTTTGATTCCCAACTAGTACTACCGATAACGTAACTGCGTTTGACGTCCTCTTCCGACATAATTGCCCGGCTTTATTTTCCGTTTGACATATTTGGCTAAATATTTGATGGTTTATTCATTTTAAGGCCTCGTTAGCATTTAAATAAAGTAAGCGGGCTGATTAAATTGCCCGAAGAATACCATGCTTCCAAAAAGTTTGTATACTGGCTCAACATTTTTCAGGTTACTTTAATTATTTTCTTTAGGACGAAATATTTTCCTTCTTGGTCTACATGCATGGAAAATAATTAATGCAGATCATATAACCTAACGATCATTCTGAATTCGTTGGTACTTTTCAAAGTTTAATTCCAGTTTGCAGCTCACGTTCTAGATGACATCATTCTAACTGTCTTGATTGACTTCGTCGTTTTGCCTAGAAAGCAGTTCCCTGAGAATAAAACGGTTTGTGGGATACCAAGACTCTAGTTGGTCACACCAAGCACGCTGTAACTTCAGACATATTTGTAATGTAAGGTAACAGTACATTTGGATCGAACTGTTTTCGCTGTTGTATGGCACCACTTTCTTCAAGCTTCTTTGGATAACATTTATTGGATATACTTCATTTTGCAATAATCGGAATAGATGCTCCTCCTCCTTCTTTCTGAAATCGGTTGTGCTGCAGTGTGTTTCCGCCCTTCGGAAGTAGCTTTGCTTGCAGCTTCTCTTGTAGTTCTGGTGATGATTGCTGTGGTCGGCAAATATTTATCCTAATTGGGTGTAATCCCGATGTACACATGGTTAATATATGCTGTCAAATTTCCTGCGAGCCAGTATCTTCAACAATGGTACTTCGTTGCACTTATGAAGTTCCATGGTAACATTTATAAAACAGTCAGCTAAGTTTGGAAGTCTGGTAAAACTAATTTTAGGAGTTGCTTATGTTCAAGCAACAAACGTGTCCCGTCTTTGGTACCCAGATTCACAACGTTTGCATACCTGTCTTCCAAGCGGTGGGTGTTGGACCTATTAATTTGGGCGGTAGAACTCACACAGCTACCTGGATTTACACGCTGTTCTGTTGTACAGTATTGTCCAAATTATTAGCAAAGTTTTTTAAGCAACAACTTTTTTAATATGTCCTCACATATCTCGTTAGAATTAAATGAAGTAACAGTAAAATGGTTATAAGCAGCAAGAATAACCTATGTCGATTAGAATATTATCAAGGGTAGGATATCGTGAATGATCCTTAGCAATTTTTAAGGAGTTAAATAGCAAAGGAATGGAGTGAATGAGTTTTTGCAAATTGCAGTCATGTTTCACTCCGGCCCTACGTCGCTACAATTTGTTCAATGTGCATTTGCTTGATGTAATAAATTTGTTCTTAGTCTCTGACAAGAATCGCCTACAAATTCTCCATTTGTTTCCGGTCATGGATATTACCACGCCATGCTTACACTTCCGTACCACAACCCTCAAGAAAACAAATGACTTCACGCCCCCTGTGACATGAAGCACTGCCATGTGTGAAAATGAAGACTCCTGTCCCTGTAAATCCTTTTTCTTTGACCATTCACACAGCTGAGGGATCAATTGGTGCTCCAGCAGTTCTTTGTACTGCTGCTGGCGCAAGATATCCTGGACGATGGAGAGCCGACCAGTTCCGTAGTCGCTCATAGAGCTCTATATCATGACCTGAGTGGGATTGTTGACTCGTTTAATGATGCAGTCTTCCCTCATCAGTTCGCCAGGAAATCAGCGGACAAATAAAGATTGCACATCAGAATAACGGATGATGCGCCCATCGCTAAAATCAAATTAACATGAAACAATAAAACGCCGCAAACAGCAAATGAATCGTAGACACAAATTTTCTGGAAATTACTTATGAAAATAAAGCTTCAGCTTTTTATCCACTCCCAGTCTTTTTTGGACCATTTCTGAAGCAGTTTGGCCCATTCCTATCGTTTTTTTCATTTGTTTGGTCAAATTTAGCTTCTTCTGTGGTCAACAAGCTCGAACTCCAGAATCCAAAAGTCGTCGTACAGTTCTCGAACTAACTACAACACAATATTGTTCCAACATCCCTAGTAGTTGTCTGCTAGACGCTTTGCAATGCTCTAGACATTCTAGGCTCTAGGCATTCCCTTAGTAGAAGGGAGTAGTTTAGAGCTGTCGTTTCTCTTTCGCGACCACATTTACCGGAACGTTTATGGGATAGGGGTAACTTATTTTGCAATTTCTTTCGAAGTCGACATACAGACGCTGGGGTGACACCAAGTTTGGTTTCAATTTCTGCTCCTTTAACATCTTTAAGAAAATTTCAGTTTGCGTATGATTTCGAGGGGTTAGGTCATGTAATTTACCCATTAATCTGCCAACACATCTAAAAACTGTCGAGCAATACGGTTGCGTCTTTACTTGAGAAGACACCTCAAAAAGTAACAATAAAATTAAGTAAACCTATTTTTAAATTGATCCAATATAAGAAAATATATTCAGGGAATGCAGACCACAGCTGTAAAGAACGAAGTATGGTAAAAATGCAACCATTTGTTTACAAAACTACTGTACACGTCACACCAACCAATTTTCATCATTTACAGAATATCTCATGTATTATATTTTGCGTGGAAACTCCTTGGAAACTGCGGAAGTATCATTTACGAAATAAAATAATTGACAATTATCCATTTGATATAAGTTATTCTCGGAAAATATAACCATTTTTACAGATACGTCATTTGACTTTTTACGAGATATTTAATGAAAGATGAAAAATGTTGCTGATTAAAAATGTGCTAATAATTTTGCTAATACTGTATTGTAGGCGAGGTGGCGCATTATATTCATGTGCGTTCAGATGTATCCAGTAACGGTAAACTAGTTACCAATTGGCCTCAAATTCAGTGAAGCTGCGACAGTTAAAACCACTAGTGTTCACATTTCGACACATCGAGATTCAATCAGCCCGAATGGTGTACGCTTATCGACTGGTCCTTGATCTTTTACATTCATGTTTATTGTGGTTGTTGCTAATGTTGCTTCGCTATTTTTGCATTTATCCGAAAATATATACGAGCGAAATAAACGTAGCAGATTATTGTATCAAGGGTTCGTTTTAGATTACGAGCTGCTGCCGCACTAACTTTTTACGTTAAGTTCCTACGTGTATCTTTGTTTTCACTAGGGGTCAGTAATATATCCGTTATAACTGAGGGAACGCCGCCTCTATTCTGATTGCGTAATTGCCTGATAAGGTTGTCGCTGGCACGATTAGAGCACGCCTACGATGACGACTTTTAACGCTAGCCCATTGAACGGAGTTGCGCTGACCTGATGACGTTAGCTTAGCCGGTGAGACGCAAATTGAACAAACGTGCGAACGATCCTAGCTGCACGTGTTCGGATAGACGCTGAGCCCTAGGAACGGACGCACACGAGAAAGGGTTACGATAGACGTGCGCTAATGACTTAGACGCGAGGGCTGGCCAGCTAACGGCTCACACGTGATCACGTGACCCGACCGAATCCCAAGTAAGGCGCAGAGGAAAGAAAAGACAGGCGGTCCTCTGAAGGCTCTTTTATGACAAACAAATGGCGATCACAGCTAATGCTATGGGTTGTTAAGTTAGGGAAACCGTCACCAAGAAGTGGTGGTAGTTTGCAAATGGCCATTGTCGAAAGGTGCAAAGTTGGGCCAGCAATAATGATCAGCCAAAATTTTGTACAAATTCCTAAAAATCGCGTTCTCCGCACGCGAAAACAATCCTCATTTTTCCATCTCAGCGTCATTTCCTCCACCTATCAAAGCATTTAATTTTTGTTCAGCTTATCCTGATGATCTTATGCAAATTGGTTTAAACGCTTTGCATATGCATATGAAGAGCATGTGCGCTTTAGTAAAAAATGCAGGTTTTCACTGTAATAATCTCTTAGGCAACTAGAACTATATAAATGACAATAAAGTTCCGGCGTAAAGAACAACTTTTTAGTTTCAAGTAAATATGTATTTTAATCCCGGATTCATACACATTCCATACACATTCCATTTGTTAATCTTCTCCAACTCTTCGTCAGTGAGTGCAGCTTGGTATTCTTGATGCACAGCTCAGAATTAAGCTATTATGTGATAAATACGCACAAAACATTCTTTTGATTTGATTTCCTAGTCTAACAAATAGGCGCAATTCCTGGCATGCTACCGACAGACGAACACTTCAACTTCTTTAATCCATCACGCTTCGGTAATGTAAATTTAACTGTAAACTTGATTGGAAACTGCGATCCCCATATAAGAAAATGGGGTAACATTTCCAGTACCTACTACATTGTACACATTTGGCTTGGAAACACAAGTTCAAGGTTTGCAGTTAGTAGGGGATTTATAAGCTTTTCGTGTAGGTTTGACGCATTTAGACACTAACCGGCAGCCACTACACATCCAGCAAAGCGCTAGATGGCCGTTTCGTCCTATTGGGACTCGTCAGTAGCGCGCACCCGCTGAATCCTGCCCGATACGAACCCACGACCTTACTCTTGCGAGTCAGCGATTTATGCCACTGAGCCATGGGCGACGACAGCGGGCAGCTATGAATGATATGTAACTGCGGTACATCGCAACTCCTCCTCCACTGCCTTGCATGTTATGAATGTGCAGAGGACAGGGCTGGCCTCCAGAGCAACGACTTCGTTCGCAAGGCGCCACCAATCGAGGTGGCATGTAACCTGCTAAGGCTGTCTGCCAGTGTCTAACTGCAACAAACCTACAAGAAGACATTATAAATCCCTTACTACTTACAAATAATCAGTAGTCGTCTTGGCAGCTTCATGCCACCTTGATTGGTGGCGTCTTGCAAAGGAAGTCGTTGCTCTGGGGGCAAGCCCTGTCCTCTGCACATTCATAAAAGGCAAGACAGTGGAGGATGAGCCGCGCTATATTGCAGTTAGATATCAGTCATGGCGGCCCGCTGTCGTCGCCTTAGGCTCAGTGGCATAATTCGCTGACTCGCAAGAGTAAGGTCGTGGGTTCGAATCCGGTAGGATTCGGCGGAGGCGCGTTACTAACGAGTCCCAATAGGACAAACCGGCCGTCTAGCGCTTTGCTGGATGTGTGGTGGCTGTCTGCCACTGTCTAACTGCGACGAACCTACAAGAATATTTTAGTGTTTTTGAATTTGATCAGATTTGCTTGGACCGGGATTAATTTGCTGAGTTGTGAGGCGAATCACAACACTAGTTGGATTAAGCTACACATAGTGCAATATAAGTATTTTAATCAAAACCCTCCCAACGTTTAATGCGCTGGTGCATGTAGGTGGTCAATTTGTCCTATACAGCTGTATGGCTTTAAATTTTATATAAGCGGACTCATGTATTATTTATACGGTGTGCGTGACTGACTCATGAAGCAACACCAAGGCAGACGAAAAAGTACGACAGGCTGTAGCTTAAAAGAAGTTTCGATGAAATATAATATTTCTTTATTAGAATAAACCCAACTGGGACCGTGAACATATATATCTCAATCCTGCCCTGTGCAACTGCCTGAAAGACGTTGTTGAAAAGAAATATTTCGAGTCACGCCTATGCATAGTATTTTACAACAAGCCTTTATTCGCATAACCTTTGAAGGACAGGGTGCCACAGGTGACTCTATCAACATGTGTTTAGCTTTACTCGTGCTTCTGTGATGCACGATACGTAGGTCGTACCACGAGGCGCCTATCTTATAGGAATCGCGAACATGTCCCGAAGTGGTTTTACAAAGGTGAAGCGAGGTCTAGTAACGGATCCATCTTGTCTCACCTTCTAGGGTGCAGTCGCGCAGGGACGGAAAATGATTTCATAGTCATCTATACTATTCCTGAACGTTTCACGTGCGGATGCCGGAAGCATCTCTCGTGTATTGCTGAAGCAATCTACATTCTTTACCACAAGACAGATTTGTGCGTAAAAGCAGTTTGTACTTCCTTTACGTTTACCGTGATCTACAACTTCGGCTATTATTTTCCCTGTACATACGTTGGCACCTAAAATGATCCCGTGATTCATTTATTTGTTCTTACTGGAATTAAAATTTTTTATTAATACGCAACCCAATCCGACACATTTGGCACTTTCTCGTTATCATGTAATGATTGAGTCTGATGAAAATTACCGAAAATAATTGTTTGCTCTGATCCCGCCTCACTTGATTCATTTTAATAAATAGGAATATTTGGATTGCTAAAGATCAACTTTTTCCATGATTCAGTCAAAAACAAATATCTGCATTCGCTTTTACCACTTGTTATTTGCTTACTTATTTATGCTTCTAATGTTGCTCTTACGTAAACGTCTCAAGCAGCACGGTGAAGGTAACCGGTTCTCCTTCCAACTTTTTCATCACTATTTCACACATGTCTCCATGCTCTCTCTCTTATTCGCTTACGCTTAGCGTACAGATATACCAAAATACCTGAGTTGACAATTGCAAACCATTTCCACCTCACACACAACAGATAACTCTTTCATTCTCTGCGTCGGCTCAAATTTATTGTTTCTGAAAAGAAAGTAAATAAAACACCCCGTTTCTCACCAATATTGTTAGAACGCCAAAATGATTTGCCGACATCATATCTTTCGTTTAAATGACATCTTGTTTATTATTCAAATTGTTTCTAATCCTTTGCCCAAAGAAATGAATACTCCGTTTATTTGTACAAGTTGATCTCCGTTAGGACACTATGAAATATTGTCCGCCCAAAAGGCTTTGAAATGCAAAGTTCTGAAGGATCAAAACATTATTTATTTCTACCTGGGTTATGGAGTATGCCGTCGAACTATGCAAAACAATCGAAAAAACATAACCATGAGGAACAGGGCATGCCTCGTAAAACCGAGGCATATTATTATTATTAGTAGGCGCCAGAGCTTTTCGAAAAATGTTAGTGCGGCAACAGCTCAAATCCACAACGCTTGATAAAATAATCTGCTACATTTAATACTATTGCAGATCTTTTCGGCTAAGTACATAAAAGGAAATACCACCAGCAACAACCACAATAGATATCAACGAAAAACATCCAGGACCAACAAAAGCGTGCACCTTTCGGACAGCTTACATTGACGTGTCCAAAAGTGATCATTTTGAGGTTTTAGCTACCGCAGTGGCACTAACGTTAAGACAAATTGGTAACTAAGTTACTGTTACTGGAACCATCCGGCATATCAAAATTATCACCAAAAAGCATGTCCCCAATACAACTGAAATGCATGTAAACCCACATAGCTCTGCGAGTTGTCTTCGCTTAACTTCATGAGTCCAAAACACTCCTTAGGAGACAGGCATTCAAACGACATGAATCGACCTAACATAAACAATACAAGGTTGACGCTGGAATATACCCAACCATAATGTTACCAGACATCCTAATTTGGCTGCCTGTTTTATCTATATAATCATGGGCCTGAAGTGTACAACTAATTACCATTATTGGATATACTGGTTGGCAGAAACGTGTACAGCAAATATTAATCATGCTGGCACTATAAAACGTGTCACACAGACAAATGTGTCGACCACAGCAACCGTCATCTGACCCACAAGAAAAACTGCAAGCAATACTACTTCCGAAGCGTCAAAACACTAGGAAGTTAAGGAAGAGTGCAGGGAAGCACATATGTTGTATTTTCAGAGGACTGTTTTAAAGGCAAAAGGATAAACTCCATCGGCGCAGTAAAAGTGATGTCATTTACAACGTAAGATGCAAACTGAAAGGAAACCTTCAACAAGTACCAAGGAATTCAAAATAATCTTAAGCTACATGACCTACGTTGATTATTTACCAAGCATGTGGATCACGAAGGCCAGCACTTCGAGCTAAAGAATATAATGATCCTAGCCTGCAAAATGTCGAGGCAAGCTATAAAATTCTTGGAAGCATGGCATTTTTCTTGAAATTTGACCAGCTGGCTTGTTCAACTAGATGCACTATTTGCATCAAAACTAAAGAACCATCAACAACTTAGATAAATATTTCTAACGGAACATAACGCTGGACTAACATGGCAAAAGAGAACGTCAACCGCTTAGTAACTTTTATCGACAGCACGAGGTAGGAAATAGAGAGACGGATTTGCATGATCATGTGTCCTTCGAACAAACTGGATTTTAGCCTGACTGCTCGTAGGCCTAAGCGATCAACTATAACATTCACTGACGCTTTGCATTACATTGCATCGCCATAGAAATGCGGCCTGACGATGTCACTTCGATTCGCGTCGGAATAATTTTAACCATATTACCGAGCTTAGCAAATTAAGCAGACAATCAAGAAATTAATCATTTAGGATAACATAGTATTAGTGGAATTTATTGCAACCGTTCTGCATTGAGCATCACCTCTCCTGCATGGACATATTATGGTAAGCAAGTTGTCAGTTTTTCCCAGGAGCGAACAGCAGCGAGTAGATATGTACGTCAATGTCGGCCGTTAATCGCGAAAAGAATATATTCTGGACCGTTGCGTACAGATTCTGTCGGCAAAGTATGTCGAATACGCAAGGATCCAAGTATTGTGTGCGAGTGTACATCAGAGAAATACATTATATTAATAATAACTAAATAAACTTTTATGCTCGACAATGCGAAGCACAGCATTATAGACATGATCATGTTTAGATAACATAGTTTGATCAAAGATGTACAAAAAGTACATGTTTGGCATAACAGTGAATGTAAGTGTACGGGTGTACATAAATATGTAATTGTCTACGAATGTAGGTTGCATTTTTGAGTGTGCCGCAGAATTTTTGACTGATTGTTATCGGCAGGAACGTGAGAATAAGCGACTGATGTCCATGGGTTGAATACGATTTTCCGGATGTCTACGGGCCAGTGCCTTTAGTTTGTGGCGGGTCACATCCGCCACGTCACAGTGTTTATAAGCAGGCATTTGTGGCTTTTTATAGGGAGAACACCTGCCGGACGAAAACCCACCACGCCCTGGAATACTGCCACCGAATTATTTGCTGGAACGGGTTAAACAGGAACCACCCATCTGGCACCACGATTAGGTTGTTCGGCTAGCCAGCAAATAAATACTGCTTTTAATAATAACGAAACATACCTATTTATAGTGAAACCCTCATCCCGATCTCCCTAATAGTTTCGAATTAACTGCATGACTTATTGGAATTTGGAGACGGTGTAAGTAAAATACGTTCAACTGATTTTGTCGCATGCAAAAATGTACCCCGGGTAAAGTAGCTTAGTTAATTCGGGTATTTGGCGAATGCGAACACCCAACAATTTAAACGCGGATGTATTTGTCGTTTACTTGCAAATTCTTACACAATATTTCCTGCAAAGGGATTAGTGCGGTATCTGAAAGTAGTTTCAAACTATGGAGCAATCACCGCTTACAAAACTAATAGTGGCAAACTGGTAGATCACATGCTCAGATGCTAGTCGAAATGTGACAACCGCTACGCAAACAAAGCAACTAACGTACTGAACCGTTTCTCAAATGTTTTCTACCATATTGTAGTCTCACTAATAGTTTACCCATCAGATTTCGTCCACAATGCAGATCATTTAATCCGATACCAATCTAAATTTAATCCTCATCGCACTGCGTTATGAGCCCTAACCAGCCAATGAGGTCTGGATGCGCAAATACCACCTGTGTACGCACGTAGTATGGGTGCCAGCAGGATGCTCAGATCATTGCAAACCTGTATGTGTCATGTCGTACCGTGCATTACAGACTAGCTCCTAAAGTGTTTCAAGGTTGTGTTTAATCGCGTATTGGCATACAAGGGTAGTAGATGCGGGTCATCCTAAAGCAAGTTGTAGACAGTTCAGCGGGCACGCGCGTTATCCAATCAATTAGCAAAGCCGAGAACTAATAGCGCATGCAGGTAGTGGTCAAATTACTCGTACATGGCGGAGTTGACGGCTCTGTTCGTTGGATATGAGAACGACCGGTACCGCGGACACAAGTGTTACAGTGGCCGATAAGAAATAACGAAAGCGGCGAATAGGTTGTGTTCACGTTTTATCATGACTGAACGACATGTGTTCCGTGTGAACAGGAACGGTCCAACATCGCACTGAACCACGCAGTGACGTCACTAGTGCAATTTCCAATGCACAAATCCTGTTGCTAAATACAAGGATAAACCACATCAAAAACACTCCGTTGCTTCTACTGGATTTAATCAAAAACGGCTGTTTAATTCACCAACGCTATAAACGTTTTGATACCATTCGGAATTTTAGCATCAATGCACATGTATGCAGCGGAGCTGCGCATTACGAAAGATCAGTGAGTACGAATCATTGAACTTCTAGGCCAGGGGTGACCAAAGTACGGCACGGGACCGCTTTATCCCGCTCACCAAATGTACCCGAAATAGCTTGACAAAAGGTAGGGAACACTGGACGCACTAACAGAATATACATTTGACACCGTATGTCACATATTCTGTGACATTACGCTGTTCGAACACTGACCTGAGTGGTCCCAGGTACGTTACATGTGCGAACGTACTATCGTAGAATAATTGTCCTCACATCGTGAGAACAAATATGTGAGGGATCATGAATGAAACCCATTCCTTCGTGCTCCTTAACGTATTTCTATTTCGGCTCACAACTTTGTGCCAGAATGCTGGGATTGTTCAAACGTTTGAAGCACAAGTCAGATAAAACGTCACTAGTATGTGCATGCGTAATTCTGAAGATATACTTGGAATACAACTGCAGTTTGATTATACACAATTGCGCTCTAAGAGCCAACATTCATACATTTTAGTGTTAATAAAATTTGATCACTTCAATGAGTTAGAGTATGCTTTGTACCGTCGACGAATGAAAGGTTTATTTATTTTGTTATTTAATAGTGTGTTCCAAATGGCACTTTGCTCACCTTTATCCCACATTGCAATGTAAAGCTTTAAGTTTGTAATTCAACCTCCATCTTTGGTTTGGACCCCACCTATTTCAGCCTTTACTAATGCTACGACTAAAAACAGAACATTTGCCAGTTGTCGCGGTTTCGTTAACTTTTTTGTCCTTTTTTCTCCTGACACCCAATTGTCTTGCATAGCGATTATGGGGCCCGCGCTATTCATTTTGAAAGTTATCCGGTCCGCGCCAGTCGGTTTTTCTAGTTATGCGGCTCTCCGTGAAAAAATGTGGTTACCCCTGTTCGAGGCGGATGGGCTGTCAGCTTGAGTTCAGATTGTTCAACGACCACATGGCTTTCAGCAGCAGTAAAACTATTATGCTAAATACAGAATGCTAATCATTGTACTGAATACTGCACAATAGATTTTGTATGACTTTCGGCACATGGATTCGTAGCGATATTTTTAATATTTTCTATTTAAAACTGATTACCTTCTCTCTCTTGACCTGTGAACAAAATGGCATTATTCAACTCTAAATCACCGTAAGGCTTCTCAATTTAGACGCTCAGAAATGACAGCTAAATTTTCCCAAATAAACATAACACCTGTACACACAGAAACCATTATAACTCCAATAAAATGAACAACCATTTAGTTCCTTCTGCATAAAAGGCTATGAGAGAAGGTTGCTTTTCCCATACAAAGACACCACACACGGAAGAAACTTGACAGTGCTCAGAAACAGTGGTTAGTTAAACTAATAAATTAATCTATAGCATTACCTGAAATGCAACCAAATAAATTTCGAAGGTGACGTAAATTGAACATGCATCAGTAGATCGCGGGTATGTCTCTACAACTGTAGAGGTATTAAACTCTAAATACCTTAAGCAATCGGTAAGCAATTTCGGATATTGCCATCAGAGTTCTGTAATCTACCCTCTCGTAAGTACACAATTGATGTCACCAGAGGACTGTAAATATAATCTAAGTGATGATGCGCAGTGTGGTGGAGTAACTTCGTTTCTCACAAACGAGAAGCGTATACTGTAAATCCAGTAGTATAAAAAGAACATTTCTGTTTAGTAAGGCGTCAAATTTCATAAAGCTATGGCCATTGTTGATCCGGTCGAATAGACCTTTATTTCATGTAGCTGATAATACCTGTAATATACAGGTCACGAACATGGAAAACGGAAGAACAACGTTCGTTTGTATACCACGGAGCACGGCGGATTTTCTTGACCCAGACATCAAGATAATTTACGTTATATGACGGCAAGCATATGCGAACTTTAAGCCACTACGTAGATAGTGTTCTATTAAAAATTCTGCAAAAGTTTGCAGGTGACTAGATTCCGTATGTCACGTAAAACGCCTGGAGCTGACAAGTTGTACTGCATGTTCGGTTAACTAAACAACTTCATTGTGCAACCAAATTAGTTGAATCACATGCTGACACCGACAGTCTTAGCATTGCGTGAACATTCAGTATGTACACAGTATACAAAACATTGCAACAATCTCTGATGCTGATATATTAGCCTAAGCTTTAAGGTCAAGCAGGGCCACATATGTAAATACATGGAATCAAAATGGGACAATATAGTGAAACGCCCACACGTGGAACCTCCATAATAACCACGTTAACAGAATTAACTCCGTTGACCCTACTTTCGTACAGGTTAGTAATCACAATGTTGTCTTCCTTTTGTCGTCACTCGGTAATCAAACAACAAAACAAATAATGCAGCTATTACAATGCAGCATGTAGTCATATTTAAAAATGGTTAGCTTTGGCACAGAAATGACAAACTCGAAAGAGTGTTTCATGTTTAATAAATCGGAAGAGAAATATAGTCCCAGAGGCATTTCAGCTGACTTTATATAGTGGCCAATTTCAGCTGATGAACCCTCAAGGTTTTTTAGGATAACTTGCAGGATATAACGTAAATCGTGACAAATGTTCACGACCGGAAGGTAAGTATGAAGTTGCTCCGTAGATGACGACAACTTCCGCTGTCCACTCGCAAAAGTCTCAGTCGTAGATGCTATGGCAGGAAGAATAAGCCTCCATATTGTGTGTTATTCTTCGTTAAAGGGCTCCTCAATGTGACTAGATCGCGTTTAATCCGGGTTGCTAACACCTAGATTCTGTATTTAGATGGGACCACAAATATGCGCCTGACATTTCATGGAAGGTGAAGTGGCGAACATGTCGACGGCGCTCCATAAGAAACCAACAGGTTGGTTCGCGTATTGGACGTGCACAAGGACCGCGCCGAATAGACGACGTCATTTTGCACGACCACCTTTATATTGCGCTTCAGACAAATAATTTTCATTACACAGTCTACTTTCATATACGCGTTAGTAGGCTAATGAACTACAGCATTGAGCGAAAGTTGCTTTGTTCCTACCCTTTCCAAAGTAACGTCAAAGTCGGCATAGGGTAGGCCGAGATCATTCTGACTACCGAGAGCCCACCATGTCTTGTTGTCATTGGTAAAAAGCCGAAACATCGACTTGATGACAATGACAAGATCGTTGATTGAGAACAAAAGTTGGCGAGGCGCCAAGACTGAATCTTGTGGAAACTCGTAGTACACCTCAGTATAATCAGAATTTGAGTTTCAAACACGAAAATCGAGCCACAGCTGAACAGGGAATTTTTATCCATCCAAGTTGTGTGTGTTTGAAACATTTAATGCTAAATTCCGTTAGCCAAGCAGTTGAAAGCTTTGGTAACTTCACCATAAAGTGTCAGCAGCGCTGTTTCCAGTATCGGCTGTTCCAGTCCGACTGTCTCGTGTTCTCAGTAGATTTGGAAAGCATGACGGTCACTGATGGATGCCGTTTTGCTTTGGTACCCGAGCTATGATCGACTCCGGTTGGTGATAGTTGGAGGGATTTGAAAGGCTGCCACCCCTGAAAATCAGATTAAATGTATGCAGATTTCCGGTGCTGGGAACCAGCTGTAGTTAAAGGCAACTTTTGCAAAATTGGGTAGTTTGCTCCGCAATCCTCTCAGGTACAACTTGCAGTGCTTTCTGTGAGTGTTGTCAATACCGGATATAATATGGAGCGCACGATTGCAACTTCCCCAAAACCGTAGCCACAGTAAACGTGACGTTTTTGTAACTATATCAAGACGGCTCTAGTCGACTGGGACAGGTTTATGTCCCACATCTTTACAAGGAGGTTGTGTAATTTATATGCGATAACGTCTCTCACGAACTTGAAAATAGTTGGAGGATATCAAACTGCTACTGCATTCTTGTACTATTTTAACAGTCTGATTTCAGTTTGATTTTCGCGCAAGAGGATGGATCCAAGGTAACAGCCCAGGGAGTAGAACATTAAATAGCAGATAAGGAAGAGTGCTATTGTGGTTGTTTGCGCTGCTTTTCGAAGTGTTCAGCCCATTAATCCAAACCCTCTGAAAAGGTGTGGATTAGCTGACAGCTGTCGAACCGTATAGTCAAAATAACAACAGGCAACCTGCTTTCTGTTTTCCACATGAAACGGAATAACATCTGATGACTGCCAAGGGCAGAACAACCGTCTTCTTTTTCATAGCCTGATAGGACCACAAGGCTTAGCGGTCAATCTTCAGCCTAACACGAAGCTTCGCCCTGAGTTGTGTCTGAATCTTACTGTGTTGGCTTTCATTCAGAATGTGTCTGCGGAGTAAAAGTGTTACAGTGACCACATAGATACCCAATGCCCAGGTTAGCTATGTGGTTTGTCCCTTGTAAACATGGAAGCTGCTAATAAAGTCTGCTGGATAAGCAAACCTTGATCTTGAAATTCTTTCGGCGATCTACCACTCATTCATCACACTAGCTACTTTGATACGCGCTAGTAACGCCTGGATTCACCAGCTGTCTCGTGACTATTCACTCGCAAGGTCGTTGCGGAAGTCCGATGAAAAGCATGCGCTGGTCCGCACATACCAGTGGGTGGTCAAGGTCCGTGCTCGTGCTCCAAATTGACAAGCAGCTTTGGGCGCAGCCTCTCTGACTGCAACCGATCGTAAGGGGATCAATTGCTCACATAGATGCTCAGAGGCTTGTGGGCGCCATGTTTGTCGGATGTTAACGATTGCAAGAAATCAACGAGCATCTTCACACAAACGTAGCCAGCGCTCACCCTTAATATTACGCGAGCATGCTCTGTGTTGGTATTACAGATGAGGCTCATCAGTGGATAATTTATCAGCTTAGGCGTACAGATCGTCATCAAATAAAACACAAACCGTGTTTTTTCTGAGATGAAAATGATCATTCAATAAATTGTTGTATTATTAATTTTTATCCTTATAAGAGAATAATTATACGCGATTTTCTAGACTTCTCACTTAATTTAAAGGACACTTATATTAAAGTTACTAAGCCTGGAGGCCCGGAAACCAGCTTATCTATATATGTGTTTCACTGGACTCAGGAATTATAAAGGTCGAGGAATTTAACTTTCTCTCTTCTGCCGTGGTTCTACGTTATTGCAATTGATAAGTGATCCGCAAGTGGTTTGCTAACATTTTACCTCAATGTGCTCTTCCTTTCTTCATGCTTTGCGCGCGTCTTCGATAATCGGTTTTCCGCACACTGGAGTATCAATATCCGTAAAATACCACAGAGTGGAATTTTCGAAATGGGTCAGAGTGGACTGATTAAAAGGCTGGATACGTGCTGGTGTGTGATTTCGGGACAATTCCGTAAGCAGACTTGACACATGGAAGTGCTTCGGGCAAGCTCTATGGTCAAATTTACAGAGCTGCTCGCAACAGTAGTATTCAGCCTGCACATAGGCCTTTGACTCTACTCGCCTGCATGATCCTTGCGTCCGAAATAGGAAACTCTGAATCGAAGATAGTAAATTCTGAAGCACGAAGCGATGGCAAGTTTTCTGAAATATAAAAGATGTAACGTAAATACTGCTAGTTCAGAAATGCAAAATTCGTGAAAAATGTATGACATTACAGTATAAAATTGTTAATAATATGGTATTGTACCGCGGATAGAAATCAACCGGTGATGCTGGTATTGTGCTGGCATTACAGTTAGAATACGCTCGCCAGCAATTAGCAAACAGTTTATTTAGTTACCTAGAGTTGATTGTGCATAAATCTTAAGCTTCTCTGTAATTCTGAATGGTATTGTGGAAACAATACTGAACATAGTAACTGCATTGAATAACAGTCCTTTTGAATTTCCATCCGGATTTCAAGATAATTATCAGCAAGTTAAAGTGCTTATGTCTAGTGAAAACTGGGATTGCGAGATTGAGGTAATTGTTCGGCGAGATAACACCTACGTCGTGGGGACAAGTTATTAACTAAATGCACCAAGGCATTAGTAAGCCTTAAACATGAAAATTTCAGCAAAATGATCAGATGGTAACTCTCAGCGGTTGGCTGACTGGTATAGCAGAGTGCCATGCGATAGAAAGATGATTTATACTATTATGTGTAATAAGTTTGCTGCTAGCGGTTGCCAATCAAAGCAAAAAATACTAGATAGAACAATGTTCCGAACACACTTGGATTTAACAGTTAGGATTAATTTGAACATAAATCAGAGTCTGATAAACTGTTGAAGTAAGATCCATTAAACATACAGTGCCATCTCTGTAATATTTACAAATAACTATCTAGTAATTATTCGATTTGTAAAGGCGGAGTACAAAACCCGTTTATTTATTTTCTAAAATATTTTGCCTACAAACTTCTAGTTCGACATAGCACGTTCAGCTCAATACAGTCCGAACTAATTACCGAAAAACACAAATTTCTTAAAGGATATACAAATTTCCTACTTGTCTGTCTATTATCTTCGGCACGATGACAGCCTCAGCATGCTGAATATCTTAAAAATAATTCCCAGATCCATACTAGCTCAGCGGACGAATGTCACAATGATTGTCCCACCATAACCAATGTTCAACAATGAAAACAAATAGTAGCCATTATGGCAGCCATTGAAATAGTAGCCATTGAAGCATCCTATAAATAATAACGAACGATTCATCAAGGAAAAGTAAAACTCCAGTTCAGCTTATTAATCCCAATGTCGTGGTTTTCCCGATATTGGTATCTATTCGATCTGTTAAATTCCTCGATTGCTCTGTTCTAGCAAAAATTAAGAAGATTGCTTAGAGCACTCTTCACTGCAGTGGGTTAGATAGCAACTTACTCCTCCTTTGCAGGGGGTATAAACGCAACAGCAAAAAATTTGATCAAACAGAGTTGTCAAAGTGGCCAATCAAGGAGGTAATCTTGAAGCACCGTTATTACAGCATACTTTGATGACAATCTCAGCTTGGCAAAGCTGTAAAACACCGTGCATTTTGCTACTTTGATTAACATGGCTTACTCCTATAATTTTTGCCACTCCAAGCAAGACCCTGTCGAGATTCTCGTTGTATATCCGCGCACTTGAAACATAGAAAGCTGTGGTAAGTGTTCAATACTAACAACTGTAGCGGCATAAAAACAAGTGTAGAACCATCGACAGTGTTCTGACATCTGACGTTCAATCAAGTATTGCTTATTACCTTTTAGCTGATACACCGCTTCGTTACTCACACATCCTTGATGTTTCCGAATAGTTCAGTTGTGTTACAGCTAGGGTACAAGTGCATCGCATTACATTTCATAAAGCTCTCTCAATAGGATTCTGTTCTTTCATTTATGAAAAGTGTGCAATTCGTACTACAACAATCCCACCCATTGTTAAATAATACTTGAGGATGCACGTTTGTATCTCCTTGGAATGACATACTTTTCGTATAAGAAGCAGCCCCTAGGTAGTTGTCTGACAATATTTTCTTTACCCGATATGAACCATTTAACTTTAACCAAATAGAACTAAAGAAATGCAAGTTAATAGGATGTTTGCTCTTGAATGCTATTATTTAGACAAACGTTTCATTGTACACACGTTAAAGATTATTCTGCTGTAGGATTATTGTTGAAAATCAATAATCCAGCAAAAATCTTTGAATTATTTTAACAGAGAACAAACAAAGTTTCGATCTATCCAGGCTAAAAGATTGAACAGAACCTTAGTGTAATGCATGAAAACTACTTAAAGATAGCATTGAGCAAACATATATTGGTTGCTCCTTAGCAGTTCATCAAGCATAGGACAATTATTCTGCAGTATATTACTAAAATTTAAAGTTGAATAGCCTGATCGTATGCAATGATTCTGAATACCTGTAGTTCGGTTTGGTAGTTATCGTTTTGATTCCTTCTCCGAGCTGAGTAATTTAATGACAAACGTATCAGCACTTCACTCAGTGGCATCTTCTATGTACTGCTCCGTAGAATATAATCTCACGGATGGTGTCGTCTGGTTGTTGCGTTTGAAATTAGCCTCGCCGATCTGTGTCCCATGGCCTCTGTTTGTTCGATCCGTGGCCGTCCAGTTTCACGCTTTCTCAGCTGTAGGTACACGGGATCAAGGTAAATACGGAACTTCAGTGAATTCTCCTCAGTGAAGCATCCCTCGAGGAATTCCCTACATTTTCTTGTCCCTCCGTGCCCCAGAATTTCTGTTATATCCCAGTTAACGTTGTGTCCTTCCTCAACAAGATGCGCTGAGATCTGTGACGATAAATGATGGTATTGGCATGCACGCTTATGCGCTTTTATTCTTGTGGATAGTTTTCTCCCCGTTTGACCTACATAGTTTCGTCACAGTTCTCGCATTGTATCCTGTAGACGACATTTTGATGTTTGTGTGCCTCCAGTCTTCCTGTGGGTCTAGATTATATTATTTTCAAAGCCTTAGTTCGTAGTAAGCTATCGTCAGGTTGGGCGGTATGAGGAGTCTTGCTGTCTTTTCCGATAAGTTGTTGATAGACGGCAAAGCGATTTGTTTCACCATTGTTAGTGCAGGTGGGGTAGTTGTGCTCCTTCGCTTTACTTGTCTTCGGATAAAACTGCGTGGGTAGCCGTTGCGAATGAAGGACATAAATAGATATTCTTCTTCCTTTCGTTTTGCCTCCGCTGTATTGAAATGTGATTCAATCCTACGAGACTGGGTCCGTATACAGCTTATTTTATTACACTTAACGTGATTACTGTTAAAGTTCAGAAACTGGTCAGTGTGTGTTGCTTTTCTATAAACTGATGTTTGTAATTCGTCTTCCAATGTTCTGGTAAACAGCAAGTCCAAAAAGGGTAGATGGTTTTCCACCTCTTCTTCCATGATGAAACGAATGCCTTCCATTGCATTGTTTAGTAGGTCTTGTGTGGTCTGTAGCTGGTTGCGTTTTAGAATCACAAAAGTATCGTCAACGTATCGCACCCATAATTTCGGAATAATGACTGGGAAAATATCGTCTTCCAACCTCTGCATGACGACTTCCTTAATAAGTCCAGATATGAGGTATCCCATTGTATCTCCTCTAACTTGCTCGTAGAACACTCCGTTGAATTTGAAGTAAGTAGTGAGACACAAGTCGAGGAGCTTGCATATGTTTTCGGTTGTTAGCTTCCCAGTCGTTTGTCCTCCTTTGTTCAGATTTTCACTGATATTTTTTTCTCTGTTTGTGAGTCGGTGGAGGTAAAAACTGCGGTGACGTCAAAGGATGCCATCGCTTCTTCATGGTCTATCTGCATGCACTTGAGCTTTTCCAAAACCGTATGAGCACTATTGATTGATCAGTGCGATCCGCTGGTCAGATGTTTGAGGCCTTTCCACAATTCTTTAGCCGTTGTAAGTTGGTGTACCTTGGAGTGATACTGTTGGTCATAGCGGCACACTCACTTTGTGTAGTTTAAAAAGTCCGTAAGGCTGTGCTATGTTTGGATCACGAGTCTTCGTTCTATCATACCCTCCCTAAATTAGATACCGTTTAACTAATGGAATAAAGATTAAAATACATCACCTTTCTCTTTAGCTACACTGCTTATGTTTGCATGGATCATGATTTCACATCGTTTTAATTGGCACACCGGCGAGGAAGACAATCAACTTGCAACATTGTACCTTTCAAATCTGGACGTTGTTCGACGAACTTGCAATTAATTATCTCAATTAATGCACTTATGATCATATTAGGATGTTTGACCCAACAGCCGCCAAATGCCATGTGACAGCGATCTGTTGACAAATCCGTCACAGCAGGCGAGATGATGGCCCATAAGTACTTTAAAATTAGGGGGTGAATTCCATCGGGTCCGGCTGGTTCATTGCCGTCAAGACTGGCGGGTAGACTGCGGACATCTACAACGTAACCAAGGTCCTATATTTCAGTAGGGGCTGCACACCTAGCGATCGTCATAGGCCTATGCCCACCTGTATATACCGAATCGAAGTGCTGTGGCAATGCCGACACACTTTTAGTGCTGGATGCCAGAGGCTTCTCGTCAGTGCCCTCTAACAGCTAAATCACTTGCAGGCAACAGGTGCCGCTTCGATTAAGCGAGAATGTTCTTGTGGTCTGTCTTTACTGAGATTTCATGTTCCTCTTCGAACTGCCGATGCTTCCGCGCTTTCCCACGGTTGCATAGATTCTATCGCCATCTGTACGCCTTATTATCGTCGGCAAAGTCAGACACGGGGAGTTAGTTCCACAATATGCGTCACCGTCGAGCTGATTGATTATATTCTTGGCCGAAACAATGTGCCTAAACTGGTCCAGCTCTGCGATAATTCTGGGGTACAAAATAAGTGCATCACCAATGCATATCCTCATTACACCTGACCATCGCACTTCACTAGATGAATCCTGTGACAGCGGCCAGTCTAGTTCACAGGCGGCTCGATTTAGACAACTGAAGTCTCTCTTACAATAATCGTAGGGCGGCTCCGACGGACGCTGGTAGGCAGGAGCATGTCTAAGTTGGCTAACACTATTAAGTGGTCACTAGCTGTCAGACGCTACAGGAACTGAAGTTTCATATACACGTTGCTCGCAGACCGTTGGTAATAAGTTCAGGTTAGATGGAGCGGACTTCGGTGTAACAAGTTGTACTGCCCAGTTTCAAATAACACATTCGCAACCTAGGTATGGATTTCACCGTGCCCAAGCAGAAGTTGAACCTCAGGCCACCGTATTCAAGGGAAGTGAAAATCAACAGTATGAAGGAAACGGGGCCGACTCATGTATTTTTGGTATGTGTCAACCAATCCAGGCACCGACTTCGCGGGATGCGATAAGTTGAACCATCAAACAGTCAACCCTGCTCAGGCGGAAAGAGCTCCATAACCATTCGCACAGGCTATCTTCGCTTCGGTAAGTGTGTACCATTTCCCTGCACAGCAGGGACTGACTGTATAACAGCACGCCGTCCTGATCGCTTGACGGTCGGTCGCACTGAATTTTCTGATTAGTAAACTCAAAATGTAACTAGGTTTCGGCAAGTCTTAATACGTCCTGAAAACGTGGGGTAACGATGAGAAATACATCATCGGGTTTGTTCACTAAACTCCAAACATATGTGAAGGCTACACGCAAGCCGCGGTAAGAACCGGCGAACGCGTCAACGATCTAAAGTAATATGCCCCCGTAGAGGCTAGCCAAATAATCTGTTCGACCATAAATAGAATTTCATTCTTACTGTGAACCATTATACACGGTACAGAACTGTGCCAGAAATGCGGCTGGAACATCACTGTAGATTCATACTTGTCGACCACCACATTCAATTTCTCGAAAGGATGCTCATTCACGGTTAAGCTGCTGAATATATGATGCTTGGTGTCCTTTTTGATACTAGAACACAACTAATCTCAACTCACTTTCTGACAGTGAGCTTGTCTTTGTGATTTCAATCCCAGCCGTCAGCTAGTTAATTTGAAAATGCTGCCAAGCAAAATAGCGTACGATTTTGAAAAGTTCATTGGTTTATCTTTCTCCCAACATATCTCACTCACAGTAGACAAAGAATAATTTAACCTTAGCATACTGTTGCATATTAAGGACTATAGCGGGTTTATCGCTTTTGATATTTGTTTTATGCCTTTTGGTTAAACGTCTACAAATACCATCGCTTCATTACAGACAAATAAACAACCGAAATAGTTTGACTGCGTTACGTAATGTGTCCTACTACAAAAAGCAAAAGATATTAGCGAATTCTTGGTTAAAATAAGCTGAAAGATATTAACTAAAATATTTGGTGTGTAATTCAACTTTCAACTTACCGAAATTATTAGTTACTTAACTGGCATTAGGATAGATGTAAAGGAAAATTGATAATTCCATGATTTATGCGACCATACTACAAGAAACAAAACAGACAGAATCACTAACTTCATAGAAATTACAGTTAAAGATACGTCAGCTGCCGTTCAAGCACACTCTGATTAGAAATACACCAGTTAAAATCCACGAATTGCTCACACAAACATCCAAGCTGGCCATGCGTATATCAAATGTTGCAACCAAAAACTTGGTTAAGAATTTAATTAGAGGGATAGTAACGCAGTGGCGGTCGAGTGTGCTTGGGGTATTTTATCAAGTATAGTTTAGCAAACCATAGATATCTGACAATCAATTTTATTTTAGACGTAATTATTTAGCATAACCCCAAAACAAAGCGGATTTTACCACAGAAGGGTCTGTAATGGTGATGAAATTATTCGCAAATTTGAGAAAATTAACAAGATTAACAAATATGCGCATGTCATTTGTGTTTGGCTAATAATCGCAATTTGTTCAGTTCCACTCATAAAAGGCAGCTACGTAAGCCTAAACTTCGTATACAAATAATATGCAAATCATTTTACTGTAATGTACATATGTAACTTTTCGGGGGATAACATACGGTGTTATATATAAACACTCCCCGCTGCGTTGAGATATCAATGAACAATGCGCAATAAATTTATACGGGTTAAGAAGTGTTGATTTACAAGCCCAGTTGGATAGTTGGTGGGGATATCAACATAACAATTATGATAAAGAGGATAGTAAATTAGTTAATACTTTAAATACAAAAATAAGGATTTAACGTTTGCTTCGCTGCAGTCCTGCGATCCACTTAGATTCACAACACCCACAGTTAACAACAAATAATTCCAGGGTAAACTCCAGGTGTAGGATGGAGACATAGTGTTAAGTAACAAAGTTTAGGTGGATGAGTGCATCGTCCAACAGTCTTTTAAATATTGTTAGTGCCGGTGCAGAAACGACCGATTCTGGTAGAGCATTCCACGGGTGACAGACACGGCTGGAAAAGAAATCTCTGCGGCACTCCAGACGACTGTATTGTTCTGCGAGTTTTAATGAGTGGCCCCTCAGGTTTGTATTCTGCTGAGTTGTAGTAAATGGCGGCACACATGATGTGGATTTCGCAGAATCAAGGATGCCATAATCAGGTCGCCTCGTAGCCTGCGATAGCTTCCACTGAACAATCCTAGTCGTCGCAACCTCTCCTGGTAGGACCGATTGCGCATTCCAATGACGTTCTCAGATGCCCGGCGTTGTGGCTGCTCCAGTGCATTAATATCGTGTTTCAGCCATGGATGCCACGCTTGAATTGCATATTCGACATGGGGGCGAACATACGCACTGAGCATTTGTCGAAATATGGAGCTGTTTATTTGTCCAAACGCCCGCCTCAACAGATTAACGTGTTGGTTCCTGGTCTTCGAGGCATTTTCGGATTGCCTGGAGCAACCCAAGTCATCTTGAACCAGGACACCCAAGTCACGTTCGAGAGTTGATTGTTGCAGTACATCCGTTCCGAGTCGGTATGAGTAGCTGCTTTGATGTCGGATGGAAAGCACCTTGCATTTACTGCCGTTGAAATGCAATAAGTTTTGGATCGACCATTGATACACTGTATCTAAGTCACTCTAAAGCGCTTGTTAGTCGGCGTTCGCCTGGATCCTGCGCCAGAGCTTGATATCGTCGGCAAACATTAGGAAGTTTGAAGCGGTTCCCTGTGCGAGGTCAATAATGAACACCAAAAACAAACGTGGACCTAGAACCGAGCCTTACGGCACACCACACTCAACTTGTATGGGGTCAGATAAAGAGCTCCGTACTCTAACCACTAATTGCCTTTGAAATAGAATGTTGGCGATCCAGCTTAAAAGAGGTTCGCCGATCCCGTGATGCTGCAGCTTGGATAGTAGTATCCGATGGTCTAGAAGATCGAAAGCCTTCGAAAATCCAGGTAGATCACATCAACGCCTACTCCAGCGACGGCTGCCTCCGTCCAACTACTGCGTGCAATTGGTAAATTAGTTTTACATGATCGCTGCCGATGGAAACCGTGCTGTTCATGAGTGATGAGGTTGCAGTTTTCCAGATAGCACACCAGTGCATCGGCAACTATGGATTCCATGACCATGGAGAGTATAGGAAGAAGGGTTACTGGGCGGTTGTTGGAAGGATCAGTTCTGCTTCCACCTTTGTGAATCGGGCTTATTATTCCAAGCTTCCACATGGCGGGAGCTTGGTTCTGGTCTAAGCAGTGCTGAAAAAACTGAGCTAAGTGTCCTGCCAGTTGGTTTGCTTCTGCTCCCAATGCCTCACGACGAATGGCATCGACACCCGGCGAACTGTGTTTGCGTAGAGAAGTCAACTTTTGCAATACAGCCTCTGCGGTAAAACTGATGTGGGTTAGTATTGGTGAGCAGAGTACAAAGCTTGGTAGAACGCTTGGTGGCAAGACCCTTTGAAACGTGGGGGTGTATTGCATCAGCAGCGCGTTTGGAGCTGCCATAGGCGTTCTTGTTGGGCCATCAGCCGTCTTGAGTGGAGGAAATCCTTGCCTTACCTTTCGTAGGATATGAACGTGCTGGTACAGCAGCTTGTGGTTAGCACTGAAGGTTTTTGCGATGTTCTGCTGATAGGTGGCTTTGCCTTCTCTTAACAGTCGACTGCAGTGGTTACGTTGGGCTACGTAGTTGTCCCAAGTTTCTGGTGCTGGAGCTTCTCTGTACACTCACCATGCTGCGTTGCGTACTGTCATCCATTTTCGGGTTCTGCTCCTAACGAAAGAAACTGATTTGCACTTATTGAAAGCTTCTATCTCTGAAGCCTGTACAATCAGCTGACTGAATGTGTTGACGAACTCGAGCCAGGCGACTTCCGGAGGTTCTTCTTCGAGAAAAGACCATGTTGTGGCGCCGACTACCTGGGCGAGTCGGTCATACCTTGTGATGGTTCGCACAGTACCATCGTTATCATTCAGATATTCTGCATAGCAGACGAAATTGAAACCGATGACTGCGTGGTCACTGCGACCCAACGGGCAGTCTAAAACCAAAGCATCAATCATATGCTCCTCGTTGGTAAGCAAAAGATCCAGCACAGATGACCTGTTACCAGTTCTGAACCGAGTGGGCAAAGTGATGTGGTTGTAAAGAGGAGCAGTAGTTACTTGATCTTGTAGATCGGTTTTGAATTGTTCTCCGATCGTGGCAGGGGCTTCTAAACAATGTATGTTGAAATCACCCATGATAAGAATGTGAGTGTACTTTTGTTGTAAACTGCACCTTAAAGCAGCCATTAGGTGGTAGTCGGTTTCGGGTGTTGAGTTAGGGGCGCGGTACACCAAGATAATAAGGCAAGCTTCTCTGCCATTTAACTGCAACCGGCATCAAATAGAGTCAGGGAACTGCAAAACTGAATCCTCCACGGCTTCGCACTGTAAGTCGTTTCGGTAGTACAGCATTACCCCTCCTCCTTTTGTGAGCCTGTCGTTCCGGATCAGCGACATGCCGGGTAGCGACACTTCAGCGTCCGTCATTCCCGTGTGCAACCATGTCTCGGTGATAACAATGACATCATACGAGCCGGAAGCTTGGCGATCTTTCAGTTCAGCCAGTTTGTTAGAAAGTCCCTGAGCATTTGTATACAAGCAGGCCAGTTTCTCGGTATCTAGGAGCCCGCAGAGAGGTGAAGCTGTCAAGTGTGGGAGAATGCCGACCAATGGGAGGTCGGCAGTTATTCGCATTTTGATGAGTCATTGATACCTCGTTTGCAACTTGCTTCGGCTAAGGAGCGTCCCAGCCTTCGTTTAGATGTACGTCAGAGTCAAGTAACACAGCTGTCAAGTTACACTTCTGTACATTCGTCAGGATGTTTGCTGCTTCAGTTGCTTTAATACTTGAGCTGTGCGATTTGTTTGCGAGCTTTAACCGAATTTCGAAAGGAAGATGTTTCCGATTTCTCCGCCATCGATCCAAAACATCCTTTGCTTGTTGCTCTGACTGAACCACAAGTTTTAGTATTCTAGGGCCGCATCCTCTATAATTCGATGAGGGAGCTATCCTGGTGAGCGATATTGCCACAACATCATCCAAAGAATGTGTTCCACGAATGAACCTCCACTGTTCTACATCGTGCTTTCCGGTCTCTTGAACAGCGTTAGAAGGATGTCCTGGCATGCCGTGTATGAAGAATGCGTTTAGGCGGTCTTGCATGCTGTGCCCCTCTTCGGTGTTTCGTTTCATTTGTCGCGGGCTCCAAGGGACATCAGGATAGATACGTATCCCACAGGATTCGTGTTTTAGCGCGCTTGCGGAGAGCAAAACATTTTCCACGTCAGTGCATGATTCTAGAGTTACTCGAATAAGTCTGGGTTCACCATAGTGTGGCGAGTTTGGATGACGAGTAATTCGTAACAAGTTTATGGGCTTGGCTTTGATACTCATCTGCATACACAATGAGTTATATTGGTCTTGGTCGTCGGATAACTTATCCCGCAATGTGATGGCGGTAGATTCAGGGACATTTGAGCATACAACAGTCCGGGCACTGTTGTTGGATCCCTTTTTAATCGATCTACAAGGCATGTTACTCATTTTTCTTGACTTGTTGACAAGTGATTGTTTGCTGTTTTTCTCTCCATTTGCGTTAACGGTGTTTACAATGGAAGAGGACGCAACGGCGGCCTCTCGGTGGACCCATGCAGCAATCTCTGCATATGTAACCGATGTTCTGGGAGGCTTAGTCTCGACAAGAGATATTTGAGCTACAGGTACCAAGGGTTGGTGTTTGGCTGCTCCATCCTTGTTAATACTAGATGTCAGGTCTAGTGGAATTTGCTTAACCAGACGTTTTGAATGGTGCCTGATTTTCTTTGCTGTGAGTACTGCTTGGTTCATGTAGGTACAGTCTGTATTCGCCCGGAGTTCTACCAAAGTTGGAGAAGACAAGGGAGATGGAGACATGGCTGATTGCGGTGCAGGGGAAGCGATTTGTTCAGCATTCCGTTGCTTAGCAGCCGCTAGGCTTCTTTGGACCATACTCGCTCCTATTGAATTAATCTCATTGTTAATCCTCTGCTCTGCTTCTGCGATTAACCGGTCGCATTTCTCAGCTAGGATAAGCAAGCACTTAACGAGGGGGATGGTGGAACACGCAGTACAGAATCACAATGCATCATGGGAGCTATTTCGCTCCCGGAGCTGTTGTTGGGACACATTTGCACATTTCGTATGGTACCATTCCAAACAGTGCGAACAAGCTAGACAGATGTTTAATACCCGATGACATTCTCCTAACCCGCAAATGCATTTCGATAGGAATCTCATCGGTTTCGCCTTTCTGCCATTCAATTTGTTGTCGTTACCTGACCCAGTGGGTTGGTTAGCGTCCTGTACTTTTACAGCTTTGAGAGCGGCGCACATCGGTCAGGCGAGCGTGGTGGATGCAAGCTCAAATGAGCGGTCGGCGTGGTCGCGCGGTCTGTGTGATGGGTAATGCAGCCGCACTGGCTGACAAGGTCACAAGGAATGGCGAGTGACTGCAACCTGAACAGAGCGCTGAACACAGATTGACAGATCACAGATTCTTTCACAGCTGTGTTGAGAAACACTGGATCTGAATAAGCTTAGGCTTTTCGGCCTGCCTCGAGAATTCTGTATCAAATGGTGTCACACAGAATGGCAATCGGCTCAATACGATTGAATTAAACGCTTGCGCTTAATCACAGATACCAATGAAAACGGTTGGCGATGGTGCAGCCTCTAATCGTAGAATATATTTCCATGTATGATGGATCACTGTGTAGAGCTGGTAAATCCGGTTCGAATGAGCGTACAGTGACAACGCTGCGAGAGGATGGAGAGAGGACAGAGGGAAATAATACAAATGAACTAGCAGCACGCACGCCGTAGTAATGAATGCGCTCATTACAATAATGAAATTTTTATCTGCTCCTAGACGTTTCGCTTGTGGTAAGCGCATCCATTAACTGTCCGCCTGTTGTAGTGTTTCAGTGCAATCCATGACATTCCTTAGGCACTCACAGCTAACCAAATATGTTTTATTACAGTTTAGTCACATACAGTATTGTAAAACTTTTAAATGAACAACGTCAAAGCGTTGAGGCATAAAATCTGAACATTCGTGATTACTTACTAATTGGATGATGATCTTATTTGGAAACATAGAGGTCTTAATGATTAAAGATATATCGTCTTTGTCAGAATCAAAGCCAACAACATACATTCCGTACATATTGTGTAATAAGCTGTTGTTGCGGAACTAAACTTCATTAAATAATCATACTGTCATTCCTTGCATCTTCATCGCAATTCCCATTGCCATATGAGCTTTAATCTTAATCGTTGTAACGAACTTTAATTGTTCGAAAATAACCAGTACGCTATTTACCGGAAGATTAGGTTGAAAAGTTTGTAACTTATAAACGCTGCTGTTTGCAAAAGCAAATTAAAAAATGTTTTGGACTTGTTTTATAACATTTATCAACAACATTTTTTGCTTTTATAAATAATATTTTTACGGGCATTTCTTTTTCCACCGAATGCTGTGTTTTGCTAGTTCCAAAAAATGTAATGCATTTTGTTACGGATGGCTGTACAAACGAAGTCTGTGCTATCCACCAAGCACATTTCATCGAATTGGATATCCACATCGCTTACGGTGAGTGAACGTAAGTAGCTAGAAAGTACAAAACTATTCCTTAGATTAAGGCTTAAACCCTAACTTGTAAGCCGATAAAAATTGGATCACCTTTATTGATGTGATATGTAGGTAACCGAAAATTACTTGGTCACAATCCAATACGGCGAGACCGATAACTTCGCTGCCAAAACAATTGATTCACGGGTATAGAAGGGCCAACATAATCCAGAAGATAACCGATTAGTATAAATAAATTTAGGGGAAGATGTTTACTATTCATGGAATTTACCGAAATATTTTACTAGGTATCTGCAGTGGATTCAAATTCTCTCATCGGAATTTGATTGAACAATGTTTTCAAATACTTTTGTAAAGCGAATAACACAGTTCAGAAGTGTCTTCACTTTAAATATTATAGACAAATTGATACAAACTCCAAGAGTGGAAATTATAGGCTGGTATGATTACCCATATGATCCAGTAACTATGTTTCACTCCAAAAACTGGCGTTCATTTACCATGGGGAAGGACTTTACTATGCTTCGTTTGGGGAAATATTATTTAATACGACAAACTATCCCAATTTTCCCTTCAATTAAATTGGCAAGTCCTTTAACTTTGTAGAGAAATAATGCAGATTACTCAGTTGACAGATGCAATTCTGGTATGCAGAGTTGGCTCAGTATTCCACAAACTTCACAATTTTCAAAAGCTTTTTATCAATGTGTGTAGCTATAAATTGGCAACCAATTTTTAACAGTTTATCTTTATGCAATGTAAAATAGAATGGATGAAAGGGTTAAAAAAATCCAGCCAAATAAGCAATATATAACATATTCTTGATAACGATTAATTCAGTTGCATCAACAAAGCGTGAAACGAACACGGAACATGAATTCTATAAAACGTTTTTCGTATGAAATCCTATAAATGTGCTGTCATTTATATCTATTTTTAGGGTGAGTTGAGCGTGCAATGGACGCTTTATGATGGGGACGAGATTATCGCTTGCGAAAAGCTCCTTTATATGGTTACAAGAAATCGTGCTCATGACGCCCGTAGTTAATGGGCTGTTCAGCTTAAACAATAACGCGAATGTAACTCGTAGCATATTATATTGGTACTTTGCCAAATCAGTCTGTTTACATACAAATGGCGGTAGTATTTCTAGTTGCAAAACGCATTTGAGCTATAAATTGAATCGGTTCACGGCAGAATCATATAGTAAAAAATGATATAGAATCTTATCCTCAGCTTTCCTAACCTTCTTAAAGTGTCATTATCGGTAAATATATTCTAATAGTTATATAATTTCTTTGAAAGACAACAGGCAAAATTGGAGTTATTGGGCCACCGTGTTGCGCTGGAAATTATCGCTGTTGTTGCTGGAAGAATGCTGCTTCTGTCTTCTACAACTACTAACTGAACAGTACATATTGTTGTGATGCTTATGTCCACCACAGAATCCTATGCAAAATAAGAGTAAGGTCCAACATAATTGCCACGAACAGTCAAGAATATAAATACTTCACAAGTCCCATGGGATAGTTGGGGTACCAATTTCGGTAGATATCGTGGTGCACAGACACCACGGATGATACAAATAAAATGAGCCTAAACATCATAAAATGGTATGGTTTAAAAGCCTAGGTCAGTTCAAGAACAAGGTTTGGTGTTTGGTTCACCAACCGCCAAGGACATGTCAGCGACATGTTCCTCTACAAGCGTTATTGTGAGATGTGGCCAGGTAGAAGAAGAATTTCGACGAATACTTGTTTGCATATAATTGTGTGTTCGGGAGGCGGTTAGTGATCACATCGCATGTGGCTAGTAAACGACCTCTTACCGCGCCTGGGTGACATCCAGATACACGGCAAATGGACTGAAAACATTGGTGAGTATCAATTTGGAGGTTGGCATTGGCTAAAAGTGTCAAAAAGCACTCATTAGCGTTTTAGTTCCACCTCCACACAGCAATGTCGAACAGCACTCACGGATTGCCACAGAAACTCTCTTGGTGTTTCTTCCGATATATCCTACTCTACATGAACAACTGGAGTATACATATAAAGAGTAACTTGACTGAAAATATTTGTCTTTGAGCTAAAGCGTTATGTCAGGCATTGAAGTAAATACCAGCCGGAAGCTTGCTGCGTAGCAAGAATACTTTATCGCTTTCGATATACTTCTAGACCTAGTCTGCGTTATCCTATCCAATTTGAAAGGCAAAGAGAGATAAATCAAATTATGTCCGATCGAACCGGTTTTAGCGTTCGTTTCTCGGCATTCTATACTGCTCCGAACTGAAGGTTCAGGAAAACCATTTTAAAAGCCTTCTTACATAATTCCGCCCTCCGCAAGTGTGTCCACTTGACAAATCCGTCATGCTCTAGAGGTTATACAGCTAACCAATTTCCACTTTTGGTTTAGTGGGACAAAGCTAACAAAATGAATATATCGTCCATTCCACGTAACCCTTTTCTGCATCTTCCGTTGGATTGGTCCATCTGATCTTCTGTTAGTTTGAACATCTAGGAAATACTCCGTACCATTGCGAACTAAAACGAGGTTGAACTTAACATTGCAAAGCTTTCAGTCAAAATGGGATAAATTTTCTCTGTGCAGGATTGACTGCATGTCAATCAAGCTCTACCATCCACGTATCGATCATAATAGGTTAAATGTCTAAACTCATCTCAGCTAGATTTGCCCTAAGTTGCACATTATTATATCTGCTTGCGGCGGTCCAAGTGCTAAATCGAACTCTGCTCAGATTTTTACAATGCTATTAAGGGTGGGTTGGCGGAAGATCGAAATCAATGGAGTTCCATCTGTACGTCGATCGGTATCCATGCTAATCCCACGACGTTTAAAAGAAGCTCGTGTCACCCAAACGCGTTGCACTACGGTGAACCCCGGTTAATTCGGCCAACAATAAACTCGATGTACGAGACTGAGGCCGTTCGGCTGTCTGCGAATCGTCTCCTCAACTTTTCAAATGAAGTGCGAAGACTACCTGAAATCCCGTGGATAGAACGTTCAGCAGAACCCGCTAACAGATTGAGGTACAGAAAAACTCAAGATAGGAAAACAGTCATTGCACACGGTATTCCTGAGCTTACTGATTCCTCTTCCGACGATGCTCAGATGCAAGACCGCGAGCAATGGCACTACATCCGGGAGGCAATTGCTCTCGAAAATGTCGTGGCCACCTCGATGACAAGGATCCCCATAACACCAAACTATAAGAGGTGTGTACCCAGCCTGTTAAAACTTATGTTGCAATCAGAACAAACGACACAAACCTTTCTAGAGAACTGTACTATATTCCGTATCAGATTTCCAACAGAAATTCGTCTAAAAGCAACGGGAACACCGGCACTTGCTAACGACAATTCAGTGGAGGTAAAACCAAGGAAAACGACAACTGCAGGAACCGACTCGGGGACAGTTTCAACAGTATCCATAACATCCGGAGGGACACAGCAGAGCACGAACAAACACCGGCATCTGGGGCATCTGATACTTGACTATATACCAAACACGTCTTGAGAGTCTGCAACCCATCCAAAAAAGGATTAGACGCCGACCCTTTATTGGTAGGCGTAAACTCACTTGCTTCGTCCATACAATCTAACACACATTTGGTCGCCGAGAAGCTCTTATGCATGTACACAAATGCCCAAAGTCTACTCAACAAATTAGCTGAAGTAAGACTTCGAAACGCGTCAGCAGCTTGGGACCTCATCGCTGTCACCGGAACGTGTTTGCACTGTGAGATAACGGTTGCCGAAATCGCGCTAACCGACATGTCCATTGTCCGGAAGGATTTAGCCAGCAGTGGTGGTGCGGTAGCCCTCTACTTTCGTAACAACTTGCAATGCGAACACATAAACGAATCGGAAATCGACCTACCTGACTCTATTTGGTGTAATTTACGGTTGAGAAGGAACGAGCTTGATTTACTGGTTGTTGTTTACCTCAAACCATCGTCTACTCCTGAGTTGGACTGCAAATTAGTGGCTGCTTTGATGCAAGTTATAAACAAGAAGTACAGTCACATTCTAGTCACCGACGACTTCATCTTACATGCTCTAGCATCCCAGACCACACCAGGAGAGCAATTCAAAGCTGAAATTAATGATCTGGTTGCAGACTTCCTGCGTTATGGCTACGACACTAGGCCCACCATGTTCAGGTGAATGGACAGGCCATCCATATTGGACCGAATATTCACTAATGCAAAGCTGATGGTCGAGAGAATGATAACCGAAACTCCTTTGGGTCGCAGCGATCATGCGAAGCTATTGTTTTATAACATGTGCTACGCAGATTATCCTAAAGAGCATGCCGATCATTATCATGTCATGAACAACTACGATGACCTGTCCGACCTCATGTCAAGTAGTAGTCACGGAATGTCACGGCGTCTCTTGGTTTTCTATCGTTATATCTTGGTCTACAAGAACAAGTAAAGGAGTATCACACATAAGAAAGTTTGTTCTTTAACTGAAGCCTTACGTGAGCCGGTGAATTAAATATTAGCTGTAAGCTGGCTGCAGATGGGGATAGTTTATCGCTTCTGATAGCCCACATCTTCTTCTCTGTGCTTTCCTATCTACTTGGAACGGCAAAGACAGATAAATCAAATTTTGTCCGACCGAATCTGTTTTAGCGTTCGTTTCTCGGCATTCCATATTGCTCCGAACTGATATTTCGGGATAACCATTTCTCTTAAAACTCTTCTTACGTAATTCCGCTCTCCGGAAGTGTGTCCACATGACAAATCCATCTTGTTCTAAAGGTTATACAACTAACTAAATTCTGCTTTTGGTTTAGTTGGACAAAGCTAACAAATGTATATATTGTCCATTCCACATAACCTTTCTCTGCATCTTCCGTTGGATTGGTCCATCTGATCTGTCACACTAATCCCCACTTCCTTCGGTTTGCTGAGGCTGTCGCAATAAGCCGGATTAAGCCAGCCTTGAGTGTTCAAAAACAGTTATTTGTCAGCCTAAAGCTGAATTGGACGTAAGTGTGAACTTCCATCAATCGTTTTGCACCTTAAGCTTGTCTGTTTGAACCCACTGTTAGCTATATGTATGCATATCGGTTATTGTTAATGGTACTGAGGAGACAATATGGAATGCATGCATCTACCAGCCTTCGTCTTCTTTCCGTGCTTTTCAAATTGTTGAAGAGAACTAACTGCTTTAGAAATCTAGGAAATACTCCATACCATTGAGAACTAAATCAAGGTTGAACTTAGCATTGTTGTGCGTTAAAATGGGATAAAATTTGCTCTGTGCAGGTTTGACTACATGTTAATCAAACTAAACCATCCACACATCGAGTGTAATAGGTTACAACGTCTATAACTCATCTCAGATAAATTGGCCCTAATTTGCTCATGAATAAATCCGCTTGCAACGGACCTTGAATGAATCGAGGCCTACTTATTCCTTTTGTTTCTATATTACATCATGAAACTGAAGTTGTGTGTTGTTAGTACCCAGCACAGGTAGCTGTTTCAACTGCTTATAAAAAGCGCCAATGTTCAACAGATGTGGTCGAACCGTAGCACATAGAAAACCCATTGTCTTCTCTAAAGTATGTAAGTGAAGAGCGACACGACTTCCGATGAAAACATCTCAAAAATGTAGAATCATAACTGTTCGTTACGAAAACCAATATGAGTCGAACAATGTCCTACAATGATTCACCTCTGAGTTGGTGTACATCATATAAGGTTAAAATCGGAATGAAATACGACGTCTTCCTTTCAGGAGTGGATCAAACGTGAGACTGCGGTACGTTTGCTGCAGTCTTGCACACACGCAGATCGATCGTAGTTTCGTAAGCAAGCAAACAACACTGGTGTTATAGTGACGTTTAAATTGACTGCTGTTCGGCGAGGATAGACAGAGCAATAGCATAAAGTTATTTTCCGAGCACAGCGGACGATGAATTATTCGGATGGCAATAGCTTCTGCTGTTGCGAGCATTCGTGGACGTGGAACGTTCCACTTGTTCAAAAGACCTAGTAAACCAGTGTAAACGCGTTCCGAATTTTAGCTGCATAACTTGATTCGTATAGGTGGGACAAACTTTTACTTGCCAAAAATCTAGTGTCTTCGTTCCCCAACCAATTTGGACTATGTTCCTTAATGCGATGTGGCAAATACCGAGTCGTTCAATCTATATATATATATATATATATATTGCGCTAAAGGTACACTTAATTCGATGGACTATGTAAGAAGAGTTCAGCTTCGACTGTCTGTCATTATTGCACACCGAAGTATGCGGTTTGGTGATAGAGATACATCACAGTTCCGTGCCTGCGAAAGTGTTCCTTACCGACTGCGCCAAAGCAGAAGCTATTGCAATCCTAATATTCTAACCTCCACTATTTTGCAAACTAAATACGTTCAATCACCCTGTCTAACCCTGCCCAACTGCGGTCCACCTAACCGTCACTCTGATACCGGTGTCGTTCTCATGATTGCATCACCATATTCAACCTGCGTGTATGTGAAAGACAGCAATGAACTATCCGTGACTTATTGCTGACCTACTCCTGAACGAAACAACCTGCAGTTCCCTCGTACTTTAAGTATATATAGTTAGGCGAATCAGTGAAATCGTGTTAGCAATTAACTCTTCTGCCCCGCGAAATTTGGAATGCGCGGGCAGATCACTAAACAGTGCTCAGTCAAACTTTTAACTGAGCCTCAGCGAGCTCTGTAGTAGAGCCATAAGATTACTCAATGGAATTTCGTTTGACATAAAATACAATTTATCCTAACACTTTATTACATGGATGTATTTTATCTGTGAGTTGAACAAATGTTAATAATAAAGTCAAATTTAACATTGATGAACCTTAAATTAGTTATGTTATCTTGCTCATAAAAATCGATCTGCATTTTCAGAAGAGCAAATATTCAATAAGACAGGACTATATGTCATTAAAAATATTATAACAAGTAGTAGAGGACATACTCGGTTTTTACGTCTAATTTGTACTACAGATCTCCTGCATGACGAGGATTTCTTCGTCCTGCAAACAAACGCTCCAATTCTACCATGGATTTCCGTAAAACGGCAAAGTATATCAGCAATTTTATGCCGTAAGTGAGCACTAAACATCTCTTCAAGCTACATAAACCAGAAGCTGCGGGACATTAAGGGATTATTTTGTGTGAGCCATATTGGATGATAAAGGCCACATAGGCAATGTGGTAGCTTGCCCATATCTTACAACACGAAAAGAAGGATAACTGGCACGCCAATAAATCTGGAAAACCCTAATGCTCAAACGTGTGCCTTGGCGTCCCATCCTAAGCTAGAATAAGGTGCATGAATGGAATGCAGTGAGGTCTTCCTGTAGAGGTGTAAGCGTACCACCAATATAAATATTAAACTTTTATATGTCATCCTTACGCAATAGCCATTGCAACCTTCTCTGTGTCGTTCCACTTTTAGTATGTGCAGAGCCGAAGCGAGTACAAAGGTGTAGTACACACAGGATCCGAAATTTGGCCGCACGTCTGGTGGTCCGGCGTGCTACCACTAGGATATAATCGGGTTATGTATCTTGCTTATATATTAACTAAAATGCCGCCGGAAACATCTAACCAAAGTTTGCTGAAATTTAAGTGTTTCTTCCAAATTTTAAGGCTTTTAAAGGTTAACAAGTATACATAAGATGACACTGCGTTTAGTTTCCCAGTTGTTACAAAATTTGGTCGCTACTGGCGGTAGACGAATTGTCCACTAGCGCGATTTCATCGCTCTTCCAGTTAACTCAAGATCTTATAAACTCTAAAACACGTATGTATCACGGAGACTATACATGTATAATTTCTTTCCCACCTGTTATAAAGCTTAACCATACACCTGGCAGTTTTATGACCCGGTGGCTTGCACTTGTTCACGTTTGATTATCCCACAATACCGAAAGAGGCGACTAGTAAGAGCCCCGGCGATCTAATTTTTGGACGGAGATCTAGGACTCTGTTCTGATAGCACTTTCCCATCACAGTCTACATCTCGATGCCAACGACTAAAATTCTAAGTCAGAATGTGAAAGAATGTCGGTAGCTCGACACCAATTTGAGAACCAACCGTTTTATTGATTTTGCAAAACAATGCAAACCGGGAACCTGGATATCCGTATGAAGTTGTGGAACAAATTGTGGTGGTTATGTCAGACGGCAGGGTAGTCATTTGTCCGAAAGGCTATGTAAGGCACCGCGCTTTTTCGTTACGGCACATCAACGCGCCAGCAATCCTGCCAAGTAAATCAGAAGACGCAGAGAGTTGTAATCAACCGACGGCCTCGCAATGAATCTGCTCAGTACAAGTAAGCCGACTAGGCAATCGATATCAGGCAATTTGTGTAGTTGCAAAAAGGGTGAGGGAAATAGTGAAAAATTACGAGAAGCAAGTTCATTAGTTTAATATTGGCTGGACATCTCTATTCCGTTAGTGCCAGCCTCACGCTAAAGTAAAGTTTTGCTTGTAAAACATTTAATTGCCGGAGCGTGTGTTAAGGATGGACATATAACTTTTGCTACTGATAAAACCAATGTGTTCCACAGTCCTGCGTTAATAAACAAAAACTACTTTACTGAGAATATCAAACGGCATAGCTGTAACACCCTGTCAACTGCTCGATCTCCTCGTCGGATTTTATTGTAAACAGTAGATCATCCATATAAGGTTTTACAAAGTCGATGATTTGATGGTTGTTTTCAGCCTTTGCTTAGAAAATGCTTACGAGTGTATTTTTTCACAAAAGAGACCAGTGCAATTCTCATCGCAATAGCCCCTACCTGCTGATGCATCTTTTCTTGAAAATAAAACTAGCTTCCTTTTCTAACTAGATGAAGCATGCGCTGTAACATTTTTCCTGTTAGAAACAGCAAATTCAATTTTTATAACCCGGAACTAGACCTGACCGTGACAACAAATATATGTGTGCAGAAGTTGCACGAAAGTTGTAAAGGTGTTGTAACGATTTCTCTTACGCATCAAATTTATTTACAGCATATACTTGATGCCTAGTGATAGGACACATTTTTAGCAATATACTCGCATACTCATATTATTGTCTCTCGAAGATTCGGCAACGGACTTGGTTCCATTTAAGACCGATTAAATCTCAGTTACGTTATCCATTCCGTCGAGTAATTTTCACATATTTACCTAGACAGAGGTTTGTGATTTGGGTTGATTATCAAATTGCATCTGAGCAAATTAACTGCTCCGAGGCTGTGAAGGCAGTAGTATTGTTGCAAACAATTTTCACCAATCTGGCCAGGTAAGAGGTAATGTACATAAAATTACGGTTCTTATATCTAACGAAGATTCCAGAATTGGTTCCGTGCTCAAAGATTTTGGCACAAGTTGGCTTATGGAAGAAAAAATGAAACTGGACGATGTAGTTAGAACTGACTTAACTAGACTAGCAAAGATGCTTATTTATTGATTGACGATTATTTCATAATTAAAGTCAGTTAGGATGTTATTTGAACGTTCCTTGAAAGATAGCTGTTGTTAACGCGCAATGGACAATAGATTAACATCCTTAAAATTAACTCAATGCGCATTGCATAAACCTTTCTATGTATAACGCTTCTATAACTTCCGCTAGTAAACACCTGGGAAATTTGTTGCCGCAAAATAATTATATGGATTTTAACCGATCGCTTATATCTAGGACACACCTGTCGGCCGGTGGCCGCGTGGTCTGCACGTTTGCTTTGCAACCATAAGGTCACCGGTTCGAATCCGCGTAGGGGTGGGCATCCTATCGGTATACACAGCCCGCGCGAGACTGGTGGTGGTCGCGCGGCAACGAAGCGCAGTTACGGCGTACAGCTGACACATTATTATTATTATTTATTATTTAGGACACCCTAAGCTATTTTAAAAACTAAAACTTTTGCAGCGCAGCAGTAAAAAAGAAACGCGGGATTACACCCACATGACAGTTGGGATATACCATTGATCCAATATTTGTAAGATGACTCCCAAGATTGTTACCAAAGCGAAATAGCCATGTTGATTTTCCTGTATTTATGTTAGTAGCAACAATATTACTTGTCCCTCAAACGACCAACGAGTTAAACTAATGGGCATAATCTCTGTACTATTGCTGGTATCAATAGGTTAATGTTACAGTAACGCACGTATCATTTCTTTCCGTTAAGAAGTTAATAAATCAAAAAAAACTTTTGCATGTTAACAGAGCTTTTGTCCGATATATTATTAAATTGCTTAATTACATTTTTAACTAAATTTTTATTATGTTTGTTGGAATGTCTGGTTGATCAAAAATAGATACCGATTTTCGAAACAGCTTGAACGGGCGTTATGAATTAAATTTTTCGGAACATTTGTTGTAGCAGTTTGTGGAATCCATGCTGATCATAGCCATAGCTGCCAAACACTATGCGCCGAGTTAGAATCCCAGCTGGGCTATCTCTAAATGATGAGGCTGAACGAAGACGAAACCGTCGGTCGTCGAGTGCAGTGATGGGAGAGAGCCACACCGAAACCCTCAATCTCAATATCAAGTTTGATAATATATTCAATCCTCAATTTTCGATATATTATGTGAAGGCAACTATCAAAGTTTCTCCTAGCCCGACAAGTATCTGCTGGTCATCCAGTCAAATATTGCCTAATATATGTAAGGATAAGAAAATAAACTGGGCAAAACTAATTAACGTTTAATTAACTTATAGTTATGCGTGTATAACTAAATTTTCTTCCTGAATATGCGCAGTCCCAGTTTAGTTAATCCCTTTAATTGTATGACTGTTTTTATGTATACCCATCCGTTCTTTATTTTAAAGTGACCAACATGCATATATCTAGTATTTGTTAAAATCTGACAGCGTACATAAAATTATCGTCGCATTGTTAGCCGGCAAAACAAGTATCCTGTTCTGGGATTGCGGTAATGATTTCGAAATGGTCAGGCTATTGTGCGCCAAAATGACTATGCATGTTGTCTGCTTTAGACGTTGAAAAACAAATGTCATGTATAATCTCGATAGATTTAATTAGTGCAGTTAGAACGTTCATATTAAACATCAAATTTAAGTAACCTTAAGCGCCTTACTTAGAAAATCGGACAAAGAAGAAGATGATGGACGATGATTAAATTTAAAAATTTTAGCTCTTTGTCATTTTCATGGGGGGTCTGGACCATAAGATAAAAGATTGTGAACCTTCCTAAGCTGATAATTAACAAGCCTTACTTATGCAGTTAGATAGAATACTCGACTACTTTGTTGGCAATATCTGTGCACCTTGAGGCTAAAACGTAAAGGTCCAATTACAGAATCTCACTGCAAATCTGCACTCCTTTATCTGCTGGGTCAGGTAATTAAGATTACATGCTTGAGACCGTTCCATGTATTCCATTTAATACTGTGGTTTTACTTGAGAAAATGCATAGTTTTATTCCTTTATTATGAATTGTAGACACCTGTCGTATAGATTATGGTGGACACAATCTTCGCGAAAGAATTGTTAAGCGCAGTACCTTAGAAAAACCTGCCAAAAAATATGTTAATGAAATCGCATAAATGATTTCACTTCTTGTTGGTTAACTTTATACTACACCATGACCAAAATAATTGCATGGTGGAATTCAGATTATGTTGAGTAAATCTTCACTGGTATGCTCAGAAGTACATCTTCAAGTAACTTTGCATCAGAAGTCAAAGTTAATTGTTCAACGAAAAAGTATCACTTGTTTGAGGAAGTATGGTTTGACGAAAGCTCCTAATAATCTTTGACAGCTAGAAAATACGTTCTAACGGCTTTTGGAACATAATGACATTCAAATCATATTTTCATAGAAAACCGTAATGGCAGACATATATGACCTGCTACTTCGTTAAGTGATGTTTCCATTTGCTTGCATGTGATGAATGCCATTGGTTATTCAGTCACTAATCGCTAAGAAAATAAGCAGGAATGCAGTTTTACCACGAAATAAAATAGATAATTGTCAGGCATACGCCATTAAATGTGTTCCACTGTCGGTTGCGGTTTAAACTACTTAATTATCATGCATTGGATTAGTTAATATTTGCGGATAAGGTATTGATGCATAATATGAGAACGGCATCTCTTAATATTGACCACAGTCGAGACATTTAGCAACGCATCAAGAATTACAATATATATATATATATTTATTCAGGCGAACGGAATCCGAACGGTAGCTTAGCTTTTTGATTACAATCGTGTCACAATGCAACCTACAGTTTTTATTTTATAGTTTGGCTTTCATATGGTCGACCGAAAAGTTTCTGGTACAAATTACATAGCAGTTTTAATTATGTGTCAACTTTATTATATTATTATTAATATTAGCATTTACCGTAAGTTGAAATTTATTATTAATATCTAGCTTTAAGTACGATTTATTGTCCATAATATATTTCGCTTGCGCAGGATCGTCTTTGACTCTCTCAGATTGATGGGGAACGGTGCGACCGAGGAATTGACCACGTTAACTAACTTGTAATTTTCCGTAGGGATTCGTTTGGGGTGCAGATTTTTGAGGTATATAACCTCTTTCTCGTTCTCCTGTGCTTGTTGTGAGTGATAGAGTATGGAATAACTTAGGCGAAAGCTCAGATGTATAACTAGGACTTTTGTATAAAACCTGATATAAATATCAGTTATTCTAGCATAGCGATAGCACTAAGTGCATGGGCTGCCATTCACGAAGCACGCCTGAAAGTGAAAAGTCACCTAACCTGCTAAAAAATAGACTAACACGTCAAACCGGGAGACATAAGCAAATTATCGTCCACTTATTGTAGCCTCTTAGGCATGTTGAATACCGTTCCACTAAAATTATTTTATAAAATTATGCTCCTTAAAGAACCAATAACATCAACATATCATTAATACAAAATCATATAGGTCAAGCGTCCCCGAAAGTAAAAATATAATGCAGGTATAAATCGGTTCAAAATAATGTACCCAAGCTACCTGAAGTGCGAAATTATGAATTGGGAATGAATTAAAATTAAGTACGGTTTTGCTTATGAGTAGGAGCATTTTAGTTGCAATTTTAATGTTTCCGTTCCAGCAGCTTACAAGCTACTTAGCTTATCCACAATCCGGATCTACACCAGCAGCGTTTCGCTCTATTGCGGCCTGTAGGCTAGCTGCCGTTATCTGTAAAAGTAGTAGCCTGCGTAGCATTGAAATATATGTCATGCTATATTTCAGTTAGCTAGCAAATTATGTAGCCCAGTCATAGTCCCCCATAGCACAGCGGCTTAAAGTGCTGGTTACTTGGTGTCATCTTCTAGCGGTCATGGATTCGATCCTCAGCAGGGGACCGATGGAATACGCACAACTGACTAGACCCAATAAGGCGAAACACATCTGGTGCTTTACTGGATTTTGGCTGAGCTATGTATCTTATGAGCTGATGAGATGCAAACATTAAACTGTAAACTAGTGTTTTGACTTAACGTTACTCATGAGAAACTAAGTGTAAATTGACGGATAATTCTACTAAAATGTAAAAGTGCCATTCATACGTACAATTGCTTTACGAGTAGACGTTACCATTCAGAGTTGTTCGTTTTCAAAGAAGCCTGGGTGATATTGGACCTATAAACTATTTAGAAAAATGCACACATAATTAATAAGAGAGAATAGAACGTCATATATAAATCCTCGACTAAAACTGAGCTAAGAAACTTTTGCCTACATTTTATACTGCAACTCAACTTATATTCCTAAATTCCTAGCATGATATATTAGATGGACTGCATCTTCTGCACATTCGACGAACTCTTGTACAACACAACAAAGCAAAGCCGCCGAGTAATAAAATGCCAAAACTGTTTATGTCTCGCTTAACATTTCCGTTTGCGATGAATAAGTAGATATTTTCTAAAGATGGGAAATCAGGGGAACAACAATCCCAAGGTCAACCATGGCTCAGTCAAGCGCGGAACTGAGAAAATGACGTGTTTGTTCTATGTCAATTCATACACAACAAATGTGAACATTACACTTAACGTAGCTAATAGCGTATTCACAGATAGGTTGTGGTTCTGTGTCTTATGTTCAGATAGTCCGATAATTAGGATTGTTCAGACCCTTACTATAAGGTGTGAAGAGTTGGCTGTTATGTCGGCAGACCAAAAGGATCTGATCGCCGTCTCGGAGGGGAAAATATCAGAACTCGAGTTGCGGGTTAGTGCATTAGGTAGCCCGAATAACCACCTGTTAAAAGGCAAAAGCTCTCCAGCAACAATGTCACACAGTCCAGCGAAAGGCAAACACCGTTAGTGAAAAACAGCAGTGAACGGCCTCCCAAGTCTCACCTAATGCTCCAAAACATGCAGTTAAGCACAAATTTCATGATCACGTCCATCGATAGCTGAGCAACAAAATTTTACCGTACAGATGGTGCAAGTAACGGCTTTGTACTTAAAATGTTCTTTCTCTAGCCTTAGCCTATCGTCCACGGAAGGCAAGCCCGACACCCCCACCCGACAATCCTATGCTCACAAAGAACTGCAAAACAAACAGTTAATACGCAACCAAAATGCGATGACAGTGATATATTCAAACGTCTCATAACCCAGTGGCGAAGCGCTGAAAGGTAAACAGGGCGAGGAGCAAAACCGCTGGGCTGAGATAAACTGCGCATTCGGACTGAAAGTTCTCTCAAATAGTCTTGCACGTCTTTTACGAAATCCATCATCTCCACACGTAGGGGAACCTCGGTTACTGAGTAACGTTTAACATCAGTTGCGACCTGGAAGATGTGTTCTTATCAAGTCACATTCTAGGGAAGTCTTCCGCCAGTGTCCGCGTTTTTCCTGACAGGCCATAGGCAGAAAGACGGAAGCGGAAATCTGACCATAGTTCGTCACACCCAAAGGCGATGAAGAAAGTGGTACTGGCTCATGGTGTGCCAGAACTGAGACACGACGATTACAGTGAAAGACAGAAGCAGGACATCAAAGAATGGAGGTACATCGCAGAACTGTACGACATGCAGAATGTCGTGCTTTTTGACTTTACTCGTCTAACGGCCTCCACAATCTACCAAGGTAGCTGGCCACCAATTTTGAAGATTACCTTGGCTGCGCCCGAAATGGTAACAGTGGCAATCCAAGTATGGCATGAAAGCAGGAAACTTGGACCAACAGAGGTCCGGTTAAGACCATTCCTACAATTAGTACATACCTCAGATACAGATGAGCCAGCCTCAATGGTACCTATCTCAACTCAGCCAACCGTACAAACTACGGTTTCAAAAATCTTCAGCAGACCGGCACTATTTGTGCCGGTCACTCACAGCGAACCGAGCTCCTGATGCGCCAACAAATACAATGCTACTAACCCAACACTCAAAGCTTGTAATCTAAGTTCTCGGAAATGCGCCATCGACATGAAATAATAAATTGGGACCTAATAGCAGCTACTGAAACTTAGCTTTCAAACGACATACTTGATCCAGAGATTGAACTCAGTGAGGTGTCAGTCATTCGGAATGGTCGTTCATCTCGCAGTGGTGATGTTGATCTCTACTATCGAGGTTATTTGAAAAGTGTAGCTCTTATCGAAAATTCACTTTTTATTCCCGACACACTATTTTGCCGATTGCACCTAGCAGGTCGAGATGTTGGTTCACAGAAGACAAGGGATGCTTGTTTCTTAGCAGTTATCTTTAGGCCTCGGAACTCATCAGCAGACATTCTGTTAAACGCCCTCCGCTATGCTGTTTTACAAAAGTACTCACACTATCTTATAACGGGTGACTTTAATGTTCCTTCAATAGCATCAATATCCCCAATAGGCCGTCATTTAAATCGAAACTCCTCGAATTCATGGATATTGCATTTTTGTATAAACATGTGCATCGACCAACCAGACACCGCGGTTCAAACAACCCATCAATCCTGGACTTAATCCTGACTAATGAAGAGTTGATGGTTGGGTCAGTAGCATAGCGTCTTCCACTAGGCCGTAGCGACCATTCAGTTCTAACATTTGGTTATGTGTGTTATGCCAGTATTGTTGCTAAATAAAGACCTACTCAACGAACTAGTACGGAATATTTTAACGTGCACAACTTAGCAACAACCGTTGAGTGGGACCTACGGAAGCACATATCAGCGAATGACGGGTGGAATGAACTGAAAGACAAAATCAACTGGTTCATACAATCAGCATCGAAAGTTGTACCGTTTCGAGCATCGCGCCGGACCAATACATGGATCCCGAACAGAACACTTACATTGATCAACAGAAGAGTTGAACGCTGGAGGCAACATTCGGGAAGCCCATGTGATATCAAATGGCAAAATTACAAAGTCATCAGAAATTGCTGCACGTCGCTCATTAGAGTCGATAAGTACGAATGGCAGGAGAACACGGTGCTGAAATTAAAGAGTAACACCAAACTACTGTACATATTTGTGAATAGCAAAAGAGTGGTTAAGCCCGGAATACCACCACTCAAGACGGTCAGTGGTCTAACCACTACTGCTGTGGATGCCGCGAACACTCTACTCTTGCAGTTTTGCTCGGTAGCTATAAATACTATGGAACCTTCGCCCTATCAACCCCAACAAATGTCGTTGACTTATCCAGCGTCAACTTTACTGCAACAGCTGTTGCAAGCAAATTACCGCAACTCCGGGAGTACAGTGCCAAGGAATCGACATTATCTGCCCAAAGGTACTGTAAACCCTCTCTCTCACCATAGCAGCACCACTTGCAACCTTTTTCCAAGGTCTACTTAACAACCATACACACCTGTCTGAGTGGAAAACTGGAATCATGATTATAGTACTCAAAGGAGGTAAGCGATCGGATCCTGCAAAATACCGACCTATTACAATTTTTCCTGTTTTATCAAAAGTTATGGAATCGCTAACCGCAGATGATCTGACGCAATAGTTTGAAAGTCAACAAATACTTTCTAATGCCCAACATAGTTTCAGACGCAAACGATCTTGTCTCAACAATTTGCTTTTACTCAGGACACATGGACCAGGACAGCTGATGGAGTCCCCATAGATTTGATTTACTTGAATTTTTCTAAAGCATTCGACAGGGACATTCATTTCTTTCTCCTCCAAAAGCTTGCTGCCTACGGTATCAACGGTTCCCTGCACATCAGGATAGAGGACTGCTTGCACGACAGAGCAATTCAGGTAAGAGTAGCGGATACTCACTCTGCAAGCCTGTACATCTCCAGTGGTGTAACACAAGGATCTGTCCTCGGACCGCTACAATTTTCGGTCTAAATTCATGAGCTTCAAGCAGGCATTCTATCCCCGATGCAAACATTTGCAGACGATGGTAAAATATGGAGAGCAATTCGCTCAGCATCATATCATGTCAATCTCCAGGAAGGTCTGACTCGGATTAACTAATGTGAAGAAAGGAACCCGCTCCCACTGAAACCTGCGAAGCGCGACCTGTTGACAGTGCACAGCAGCTTCGTCAACACATATCTCTTGGAACAATAGTTCTGTAACACATGATTAGTGAACGCGACTTAGGTATAATCGTGCAAGAGAGTCTTGGAAATTAGCTACATTGTTCGAAAGCAGCAAGTGTGGCGAACTTGAACTTGAGACTTTTGGGGCGAGCTCTCAGCACCTTTGAGCGACGGCTAGTACCAGTGCTGATTAACTCCCATATTCGCCTTCACGTTGAATATGCAATTCATGGCTGGTGTCCACGCTTAAAACGAGATATTCGCCTAATGGAACAACACTAATAAGAGCCACAACGGCAAAGCGTGGACTATCCGGTCTAAGTTATCAACCGCGTCTTCGTGTACTCGGTAGGTTTTCATTAGAATACCGAGAGCCTTGCGGAGATCTTATTCTCACATACCGGATACTGATTAATAGCAAGCATACGTTTACCTCACTGTTGGGTTTAACCCCCTAAAACAAAGCCGAGGCGAAAAACTGAAACTAATGACGCAAAACTCCCGTTTGAATTTCAGAAAGTATTCTTACTCACTTAGAATCTGTTCTCACTGAGATTGAATGCCAATATATGTATGGAATGACTTAAGCCGTTGCGGGTTGCATGCAATTAGTTCAGCTGATGTTATGAGTGCGATGAATTTTGGTGCATCAAATTTATGTTTCATGTATGCTTGTATGACAGATAGGCGATGCCGAACACTGCTATATTCATTGCATCAGCCTTGTGCGATATATACTATGTGGTTAGTGCACTTGTTGACACTTGTCCCATGACGTAGTACCAGAGAAGATATCGGGATATAAGAGTAATAGGACCAGGTTAAGGTGAGGCCATTGTCCTCATGTATAAAACGGATTATGTGCATCAGATGAACGCGCAAACAATAGTGAAGTCCACATGTAAGTCGCTCATTTGCATTACGCTGAGGAACCTGATTGTATCGGTACCGTTAGCAAATTGGCGCAAGTTCAGATTATTCTACAATACGCCAGACAGCGTTATATTTTTATTATTGTAAAGCCCCACTTGTAACCACATTTCCATGGTGACTTTGACCTGTATGCGATTAGCACGGAACATTTTGACAGAGGGTGATTTCATAAACCTGGTCTATAAATGTTCAAGATGACGGGCATCACAACAGTGCGCTTATGAGAGTGTGATAAACCGTTTCACTTAATTAATCTCTTTTTCACCTAAGACTAAAAATGGCCTCAGATGCGACACCTTGATATTCGGCTTATCTTCTCAGAGACACCTGCTGTTACATACAGTATGGTATCTACGTATGGATTACTTTATGCGTCCGATAACGACATGTGCTCCTTTTCCAATGAAACTCCGCATATGGGAACGGATGCTTCACGATGATCTGACTCAAATATCCAATCCTGTAGTATCGCAATCCCGCATATTGTCAACATAGTAAGAGCCTTCTACTCGTAATTGGCCGCTGTAAACATTCGGTCATTTACGATGTCCCTCTGATCATGCCTGAACAGGCGTGCCTTGTTTTATCGAGCAAAACTTCGTTTGTTTATTGATTTTGTAACAGCAAATGCTTCTGGAATGAGGAAAATGACATGAATTTGAGCCTTTGCACGTGCTCACACTCATCATATTATCGGAACTCATTGGATGCAGTCTACAACAGGTTGCACCATCGCAATGCGGTTGTTTTGTTGCGGATGGCCTAGTAAGTGAACCTGGTCCAACTTATCCGTATTCCTTTCTCTTTCGTGTCCTTATTAGTGACCGTTGTTGCGTTGGCCCATTGCACACCAAACCATACCAGTATAAACCGTTAGAACACACGCTTAATGGAGCTCAGCTTCGCCATAGTAACGCAGCCGTGATATTAGCGTTGTGCATGAAAACCTGGCATACTCTTACCATTGTAAAGAACGTTCATTAGCGATGCTGATCGGCCAGGTAGATAAACACTCAGCACATTTGTGTAGACGGTTGCTAACTTGGTGTATACCAAGGGACTTTCGTCTGTCTTTTTCGTTCTCCTTCTCCGACTTACGCAATGGTTGCTGTATATGTTTGACACATATGTATATGTCTGACGCCTCTTGGTTATGCAGTTGTCACATGGTGTATAAAACATTTTCAATCTAAGGGTTTCGAAGTATTTGCTCGTGAGCTATATGCACATGTTCTGCACTACAACAAACTTTCAGTTTGAGGCAGCAACATACACGCTCCGTTGCGCTGATATTTCCCTTGCATCCGCTTAGTGTAATGATGTTGCGACAGAAGATACCACGCAATGTTACTAACAACGCCCGTTACAGTTGAGGTTACTGTCCACATGGATATCACGGATTACCTGCGGACATTCAACACTGAAACCATAGATAAGTCCGCATGTCAGTCTGGAAGGTGCATGCAGCAAAACAACATCATGGATTCGATAACCCTTTTACATCATTCACAAAATCGGCACCACGAGTCACAACGGCTGTACGGCCCACGGAAAAATTTTCTTTAGCATACCCCGCGGGTGTACATAAACAAATTCGGCGACATTTAGCTTGTCGTATGCAGCTGTCAATCAAGTGACTTACTGCGCGGAGACATTGACAACGTAAACACATGATAGCAGTATTGTCCGGACACTCATAGCATTGCCTTTCGCGTGATCGAGAAGCACGGAAAAGCGACGTGTATGCTACGCTGACTTCTCATTTCGGACACAGGAATGAATAATGTCACGCTCCTTTTTGTGTTTCCAATCATGTGTACACTTGAGCATTTCTGAGAATATGCTGCCATCAAATGTCTTACTAACGCGTACTCCTGTTAACAAACGTTTCCGCCAAACTCTGGTTAGGTTAGAACTACTGCTCCACAGACGTCCATGTGACCTTACGCCGAGGTAACATTCGGTGACTTCGTCTGCAAGCCGCTTTGCACAGCCTTACCAGCCAGGCCGGTCGCAACCCTTGACCACAAGTCTAGGTTGAAATGCGAACTGAGTGCGTGCGCAGACTAGCAAGGTTGTGCAGCACTGCCGCACCGGCCACCGGCTGCCCCGGCGTTACCAGCCAGGCCGGTCGCGACGGTTGCTCACAAATCAACGTTGAAATACGAACTGAGTGCCTGCGCAGACTTGCAAGGCTCGTCTGTTCAGACATGAGCAGTGGTGTCTCGTAAATGAACGAAAGTTTACAGCGACCTATTATTGACCAGTTTATGAAAACACCCTCTGTCAACTTGTTCCGTGTTAATCGCATACTGGTCAAAGTCACCATGGAAATGTGGTTACAAGTGGGGCTTTACAATAATATAAATATAACGCTGTCTGGCGTATTGTAGAATAATCTGAACTCGCGCCAATTTGCTAACGGTACCGAAGCAATCAGGTTCCTCAACGTAATGCAACTGTGCGACTTAGATATGGACTCCTCTATGGTTTGCGCGTTCATCTGATGCACATAATCCGTTTTATACATGAGGACAATGGCCTCACATTAATATGGCCCTATTACTGATATCCAGATATCTTCTCTGGTACTACGTCATGGGACGAGTGTCAACAAGTGCACTAACCACATAGTATATATCGCACAAGGCTGATGCAATGAATATAGCAGCGTTCCATAAGTTGCGGGTATCTGGGCCGAAGTTACATTTCGGTGTAGTGAAAAATACACACACAACTTAAATGTTCCATCATACACGGCAAACTGCTCAGTGGAAGAACATGTTGCTGGTGTTTTTCCTTTCAACGAAATAAGCACAGCTGATGGCGGGTGCGTGCTTTCACTACCGCCTTCATCAAATCTTCACAAATTTCACGCACAGGAGCATCACGTCTGTCATGCTCTCATACATGGAACATGAATATGATGCAACATAATTCGTCGCACTCAACATCGGCATGACAGATTCCATGTAGTATGTGTGTGGTTTATGTAACGTGCCGCCGTCCGGTCTCTGGATTCTGCAGCATTTTCGTAACAAGACGTTGGTTGAGGCGCTTCTACTGCGCTATCTTCTGCCGTTCTCAGTTTTATAACTCCGGGTATGTAGCAGCAGCCACTGATGCTAATTGTATGAGGATAACCTCACAGGTGTAGGAGTCAGCAGAGGTGGGCGATGGAGAGTGTATGCGCTTGTCCAACGTGACTAGCGGGACGTATCCTTCTTAGTCACCTAAGAAAGCGGTTGGAACCATATGGTGGGATTTGGGCAGCTCTAGCCGGATTATGAATCATTGACATGGTGTACATGGAGTGGGTTAGCAAAGGCGCGAAGTGGTGTGGTTATGTTAGTTTTCCCTTAATTGTGTTCAAGGCAGAAGCTGGAGCAGGAGTGAAAGTGCGGTGTAAAACGACAGCATCAGAGCGCGAATAAGTTGGGTAAGTATTGGTTACTTCTGCGGCGATCGTCTAAAGGCAACGTGGAGCTAGCTAATTGAGACATTAACTTATTTCCTTATAAAACAGCGTAGATGACTCATACACAAATTAATGTATAAATAACTCCTTCCGGAGTACGGCAAAAGTTGTCCAGTTAATGATGTGAATCGAGCGATAGACTGCGACCGCATCTGTTGTTGTGGAAAAGGTAGTAGGTCGTTTTAACTAAAGCGAGCAATTCATTAATCTGGTATCACTACCCTAGAACACATGGCCTAATGACACACGGGATGATGACATGTCCAGAGTAAACATCAAGGCAGTATATACTACGCCGTCGTGAGGATGGCGACATGTTGCGTCAAGCCGCCCAAATTGATACGTGCTAATATACTTGCAAATGTCGTTGTTTCAGCAGGTGGGATTCACTTTCACTCAGGCAGGTTGAAAGCTGCTGCAACCAGTTTGTATTCGCACATAACATTTGCCGACTGCCCACAAGTAACCATAAGTTTGTTGTCACTATTAAATGAGGTATCGGGTGGTCTGTAAACACAACAAAATAGCTCCGTCGATCCCAGAATATTAGCCATTATCCTTAGTGAGTCCATGATTACGGACAATTTGCCTTATTTTGTATTTTTTCTATGAATGGCGACTTACACCCCTACTTTATTCACACCAGATTGCATCCAAAGCTGATACTCAGGAGGTCAGTATACCTTTTCTTTAGGGTAAGGGGATAACCATGTTTTCCTAAGAAACCTTGCTTCCGGGTAGGCGAGGATGGACAGTGGACGCGGGATGTGCATTTTCTTGTTTAGGGACCTAGCATTTATAAGCGTCATTGAGGAAGGACATTTAGAATCTACTTACTTAAAGGATGAGGCAGTAAATACTTTGTTAGCTACTTGTCCATTTGCAGAAATTGTAGGAAGTGAGTGCGAAGGTAATGCAGTATGTAGTTGCTCGTTGTCATGTTTGGTGCGGGGATAAACCTGTAGTGGCTCATCCAAACCCGGTTTAAAATACGAGCAAGTTACCGGGTAGGAAGCGATGGATCGTTTGGCCTAGGTATCTCAACCTGCAGCATAAGTTTGAAGAACATTGCATTACGTAATAACCTAGGAGCGCGTGTAGTAGAACGGATCTATGTATATTGCCAAAGGAAACCCTAATTGGCTGTGTCACACAAGGTGTCTAAGGGACGTTAGGTTGCTAGTGAGAAAGAGCAGGCGCACGTTCCTTATTGGGAGGCTGGTAGGAAACATGCATAAAGTTTGAGACAGAATACCGAAGGTGCCGTATACGAGAAACAATAGCGTGAGTCAATTAATGAAATGTTATTACCCAGCGTCGCATAAGTTTAATATGCGTCGTTAAGTTGCTAGCAAGTAGGAGCAGGAGCACGAGACCAATTGTGAGGGTAGTGGAAATGCAATTCTGTGATGCTACGTCATACAGACTCTTCAATATTTCCAGCATGCTTTCGATTGGACGCACTACCTACCGTGTTTTGCCCATGTCGTCTGATTATAAGTGATCAGGCTTCTGTTACTATTAGGAAGTAGTGTGACGGGCTCCGAATTTCTTATTGTTAATGTTCGTGGGTTCCATGCGAACGCATACCTGCATAGGAAAATGTTACCTCCTATGTTACGTTTGACACTGGTTAGGATGAAGGATTATGGTTTACCGAGCAGGCGATATCGATGATCATTGGTCGTTTGAGTGATTACTGCTTACTGGTTGGAAGCAGTAAGTAAAGGTCACTCCGTGTAGCTCCACCTGATGTCATTTAGGGACAAAGCCCTTTAGGTTGGCGTGTGCTCAATATACTTTATATCGGCAAAATGTTAGTACAAGAGTTTCTTACCTTCAATAGTTATCAGCTTTGGAGATTTTGGGATTTGAGATGAAAACACGAAATTGTCATTCTGCGG
>CALYDF020001513.1:0-29442 GCA_944474145.2 Dicrocoelium dendriticum
CATCTCTACAAATTCTTTCCAAGCACAGAGAACTAGATGGCTTATGCAACCGAACGCAACCGCTGTACTCAGCTTGTTTGCCGGGATAGAATGGCGTATCATTAGAAATTGCTAATGTGTACGGCCTCAAGGTATAAGCTTCTGTATCAACATGTATACTGTCTATGTACTGTGCTGGAACATTTCAGGGAAATCACGGGCCACCAAACCCTGTGATATGGTTTATCTCACTCCAGAAGCTGCAGTGCAAATGCTGTTGAGTATGCGCAGGCACAACTGTCTAGGAGTTGATAATCTACACTCGAAGTCTGTAGCGAAGGTAGGAAAGATCAGTAGTCCGCCTTTGTCTTGATTCTTTCAGCAATGTATCGATAAAATGTACTTGTCCGATATGTGGAAATACGGAATGATTATTCCTATTCAAAAAGGTAGTCGTTCCGATCCGAGAAATTACCGTCTCAAAATGTTACTGTGATAGACTAAAGGCAGACACAATTGCGCCAGTTATCCGTAGTGTGGTGCAGGGATGCAAAACACCAACCAGTCAACAGCAGGCAGCAATGACGCCCCAAAGGAAAGGAGCACTTTGGAACCGCAGATGAAGCAGACTACACAACTACTGCACAAATAAAGCAACCCGGGCCGTGTAATTTCCAACATGGGTGACGAAGATGGGTGTATGTGTAATTTGTCGGAACGGATGCACTTAGTTAAGCTATGTTTGCACATTAAGAAAACCGCTTGCACTTCGTTTTCTTACCTTGGTGCCATGACCAACTAAGTTGCATCATGGTCGGTGTCATTTGACACAAGCGGGTGAGAGCATTCTTTGAGGTCCTCAAGGATGTGGTGGAATCCGTTTTATTCAATACCGGCCGGGCGATGCTGCTGGCCATTCGGAGCCTTCTCAAGAGCAGGGTAAATGCAGTACTGGAGGCGGTGCAAAGAGGACATCTCATGTTTGAGTGCGCAACCCAGAAGATGCGTTGGTGTCCGGAGTGTGTAGCCAGGCCGACCGCCGGGTTTCGCTGCGGCTGCTCAAGGCGGCGCAGCTTGGTGTAGGGACGGATCCCCTCGTGTTTGCAGTGCACCACAGGAGCTTGTTGGACCGAGCCTTGAGTGGAAAGGACGTATCGTCAAAACAGCAACTACTAGGTTGATCAGTTCATGGCTCTTATCCCACATCCAATCTCGGAACGCGTCCGGATTGCGAACGCTACTCGATGTATTTGGCTAGAGGAGTTGGCGCTGCGTACTCCAGAGATGTGCGATGCGCCACCCTCTGCGCTGAAGTAAGAACAACATGGAGATGTAGACCGGTTGGATAACTTGGGACGAGTGATGGAACAGCTCTTGCAAGATGTCAATGGACTTCGTAGTTAGCGCACGGAAAAGCGAGCAAGATGATGTTGCTTCCTTTGCGGAAAACCAGGACACTAGCACAGACAATATCCGGTGAAGCGCGATGTCGCCCGTGGACCAGATACACGCATGCAATTTTGTTTTTCTTCTCGGATCGATGAATGTGCGTTCGGGCGCTGAATGGGTTGAAAGAAGCAATGGTTGAAGTAGACAGAACAATGCAACGGTGTCTGATCGATACAGGCGTCGAACTTTCGCTGATGAGCCATAGGCGAGGCGAAAAGATTTAATAGTGCTTCCTGGTAGTGAGAACTGTTGCCGGTTTCTCAGTGGGCATTGTTGGTATGGCCGAACACATAGTGGAAATCGGGGGACGTAAACTAACGCACGTCTTCATCGTGACACCAGCTGCGAAACAAACCATATTGGGAGCAGATTTCCTGAAGTTCAACAAGTCTATCGTCGATTTAAGATGAGGTGTAATTGACTGAATACGGGTGGCTGCCACTCCTTGGCCGTGGAAAAACTATACCTTCGCAATCGGTTGTTGCGGCATTTCAACTGAGCCTGACCTTGCATTCCCTCATGATAAATTATCACCCCTTGTTTACGGATGACGGCAGCCCCTTATAGATTTGCGATTTGATCGAGTGCACCATCCCGCTAACCTGCCAGATTTATCGGCCCCATTGACCTCGAAAGATACCAATCTATCTGGAGGCTGAAGTGAAGAGCCATGTACAGGAGACGCTGGATGCGGATGTGACTGAGGAGGCGCACAGCACGTACAATTCTCTAGTTGTCTTTGTGAAGAAAGTGAATGGGAAGTACGTTTCTATGAGAACTTCCGAAGTCTGAATGAAATTTATTCGAGTCGCTTCGTTTCGCTGCCATCAGTTGCTGACGTTTTTGTTAGATAGCAACAGTCGAGGATATTCAAGATTCTGGATCGGAGATTTGGATACTGGCAACTGACGCTCAAATGGGAAGACCGAGAAAACACGGCGTTTATTGTCAGTGAAAAACAATACTAATATAAAAGCATACTTTCGGATTATCGGGAGCCCCATGTACCATCCGACGTATATTGTTTCGCTTATTGAGTGACTTGGAGAACGTGGCCGTGTACGGGGATGATATCGCGGTGTATAGTCAATCAGAGGCAGTGCACAGCTGTCAGCTCGAAGCAGCCTTAAAACGGATTCAGCAGTCGGGACTCTGTATAAATGGACCGAAGTTGCAGATTGGCAAGAGATGCGTCACCGATTTGGCCATAAAGTCGGAGAAGGTGAGCTGAAGCCACTGGGTGAGAAAATATGGAACATACAAGGAACTGCAGTTCCTGACTCATAGCGCCCTGTCTGAGCGTACGTTATCTATGCTGAAGCCTATAGCGGTTTCGTCAAAAAATGCAGCAATTTGGCCACAGGCTCAGTTCAGTCTCTTCTCATTGCCCTTAAAAATGCGAATCCCAATACCCGTTTCACCGGTGAGCTTGAAGATAACAATTGTCTTGCTTTTCTGGTTGTATTACTGTCAAGAGGAGAGGAGGGCTCAATAAAACGCTCTGTTTACAAGAAAACTACATGGACAGGCCCATATGAGTACTTCAACAGCTTTGCGCCGGTCCAATACAAACGTTGCCTTTTCAAGACGTTATTGATCTTACCCGCAGAATATGCAGTGCTTACTGAGTAGAGTCGGAATTATCGTTCATTACGCAGACATTACGGGTCAATGGATTTGCAGAGACATTCATCAGATTTCACAGTCACCCGAAGGAAAACAAAGCAAAAGTACTTACTGTGCCCAGAACGTCGGTCTTTTGACAGGTACACTTCACAGGTAATGGGGTGACTGCGCAAATTGAGCTACGAGTGAACACAGCTGTCCGCCATACATTCAATTCTGCCAAACTCTGTCCTATTTGGACAACCAAAAAGCTGCCGATGCCCCCAATCAAACCTACTCAACTGGTCTCCACAACAACTCATTGCATTTACCGATTCGGTTGTACCTGCAGAAGCAATTGCATTGGCGGAACAGATCGTTGTCCGAGTAAGCGGATTAGAGAGCACATTCCGAAGCAAATTGCTGGGTTGATGACACAACAAGCAACCGGACAAGGAGCAGCAAGCAAACTGACGGCCTCATCCATCGCGAGACACCTAGTCAGTACAGGTCATCAAGTTGACCCTTTGTCAACTTTTACGGTTATCTACCGAAATGAAAATGCCAGGGTGCTGAAGTTTGCCGAGGCTGTGACCCTAAATCGTTAACGTCCCACCCTTTGTGTGCAAAAGCAACTGGCAGTAGCAATTAAGCTTCCTTGGGTTTCAGCATCTTCGCCCCCGCCCGACGAGCTATTGTTTTGTGTGGATTTTATCTGACAAATTCAAAACGATTGTTTCGTTCCCTTACGTGATCTACATTTGTTAGTTTGCAAGTGATCGGATAACGCAAAGGGGTGCCATCTTGCAGTGCTCGTCTTCCTATTGTTTTGTTCAGACTGATAGAAGTAACACGATGTTTTAAATTTGGCCTTACCTTTGTACGAGCTACTGAAGCAACACAAGAACCTCATTTGGACTGCAGAAGCTTAACAAAGTTTTGATCGCATTCCTCAGGAAATGGGAAGGCATGAGCTGAACTTGAGATAGCCCATTGCTGTGAGATGTTCACAGTGGTCACGGATGCCAGCGACCTCGGAGTCGGCGCGGTTTTGAAACGAAGCACTTGGACGACTGAGTACGCCAGCATAATCGTGGCACAAGGGAAACGCAAAAACTCAACGATAGAGAGGGAATGTCTCGCAATCATCTGGTCGTTGTACAACTGGTGGCCATATCTGTTTGGTCAGCGATTTCATGTTTAAACTGATCACAAGCCTTTGTAATGGATTAAATCCGCCAAAAACCCCAAGCAAAAGCTAGCACCATGGGCGCTGCGTCTATAGGAATACGACTGCACGATAAAACACGTGCCAGGGAGGAGAACTAAACAGCGGATTTGTCGTCACGCACGATGAACGAAGATGACCTGCCGAGTGTGGCTTTCAGCATTAATGGTCAACTGTTGGACTAGAATCCGGGGCAGTTGACAGCCGAGCAACGTAGTGACAAACTCTTACGAAAAGTGCTCACTGCTGGAATAACCAGTCAATCAGTCCTAAACGAAGGTCAACACAAGCAGCTCGAACTGTTTACGAGAAATATTGAAAAGCTACAAGTGAATGAAGTGGGGATACTGATGTGATTACCAGGAAGTAGAAACCCTTCGGTGCCGGTTATTCCAGCGAAACTAAGGCAGTGGCTGGTGCTTTCTTTTCACCAGATGGGGCAACCGGTTGTTGCAAGACCTACGATCTGCTGAAACAACGCGCCTATTGGCTAAACATTATGAGGGACGTGGAGAAATACATGCTTTCTTGCAAGCAAGGTCAGCTCTTGAAAACTGACTGCCGTGGAGCACAATAACCAGGGATGTCGACTCCGTCGTCGAAAGTTGGTGAATTATGGTCGCTCGATGTGATGGGACCGTTTTCTACACCAGGCGGGGCCAGAAATGCATCTTGTTGATGACGGAGCATTTCACGCGCTGGAGTGAAGCAAAGGGAAACCTGCATTCTCAAGAGACTACCGTTACTCAAGCCCCATGAAATACTTGATAGCGGATCACGGTATCCCAAAGGCCATATAAACAGAGCAGGGTCCCTGCTTCGAAAATGAGGAATTCCGGAACTGCTTGAAGAAACTTGATATCAATAAAGTGCGGACCATCCTTTACTACCCGCAGATAAGTGGCTTGACGGAGCGTAAAAACAGGACGATTAAAGAGTGACTGTCGGCATAGGGTGGAGGCTAAGAGGAAGCCTTGCCAATGCTGTGTGCTGACTTATCGAGCATCCAAACAGATCTCCACAAAGAAATCGCCATTCAAATTGATCCACGGTCGAGCACCTCATTTACCAGTAGATCTAGAGGTTGGAAGGCGGCCAACTTGCAGAATATCTCTCAAAGATGCACAGGATAACGGGAAGGCCGCCAACAGTAATATACAAGCAATTCAGGCGCAGAGGTTGGAGAAATCCCAAACCAACAATGGTGAGATGAGTGTCGAGTTTCCGATCGGTTGAAATGTGAAATACAGGGACGATCAACATGCTCTGACTTCTGGCCCAGGAGGAGAAGAATCCTATCGATGTGGAAGGGAACGTAGAGGTGCTAAACTGGCTAGGCATGGTGGGTACAACTGCTCGGCAAGTACATGTCAATAATTTGTTGAAGTGGGATGAGTCAGAGGAGGAACCCCTTTCCCACAATGAGCATCCTCAACGATCAGAAGGACATCGATTGAAGGCAGCTGGGGACAGCACATTTGAGGGGAGGAGTTTGGTGGGCTGAAGGCAAACACTACTGCGCCAGTTATTCGTAGTGTGATGCAGGGGTGCAAAACAGTAACCAACCAACAACAGGCTGCAATGACCCCCAAAGGAAAGGGACACTTTGGAACCGCATATGTAAGCAGACTACACAACTACTGGACAAATAAAGTAACCCGCGCCATGTAATCCCCAACAGGGGTGACGAAGATGGGTGTATGTGTAATTTGTCGGAACGGATGCACTTAGTATAATCTATGATTGTACAATAAACAAATCCACTTGCTCTTTGCTTTCTTACCTTACTACCCATAATTTCAAATTTCCTGGAGGCTACCGTTTCTGATGAGCTGAGGGCCTACTTGAAATTAATTAACTGTCTCGTCGCTGTACGGCATGAATTTCGAAGGAATTGATCATGCACTACCAGTCTACAACTCGCACAATCCTGCTGGACCGATGTAATAGACTCCGGCACAATCATTGATGGGATGTTTTTCCCATTCTGAAAGGCGTTTTACCGGTTAGATCATGACACACTGCTCCCAAAACTCCAGAACTTTTGTATTATTGATCCTCTCCTAGGGTGGATCAGATGACTTCTTGGATGTCTGCGCTTTGATCTACGTGTGCGCGAATCGCTGTCAGATCCCATCCGAGTTGAATGCGTAGTACCACAGTAATCGGTACTACTACCGCGTCATAAAATCAAACTGCCTGCTTTATAACGATGACATCAAGGTGGAGAGGGAAATCAAGACACCAGATGATATCACAGTACTACTGGAAAACGTGCATTGCCCTAGCGGAATCTGTTATATATGTTTCTAAGCTGGCAGAGTTCAAAGCCCGAGTCGGCCGTCCACTTACATGAATCATTACCCACAGATAAACACAAGGGTCCGGTTAAGGCCCAAAATACCTTCTACCTATTTCACCTCTCGTATGTCTTCACCGGATTGCAATGCGATTTGTTTCCACCATCTCACTTGCCGTCATTTATTATGTAGTACATTGAATTTAAAATTTTTACTGCGTATACAGCAGTGAATCCACCGTTGTAAACCTATGACAGAAAGCGAAAATTGAACTGAGTCAGTCGACGAGTGGACAGGAAAAGATGTTATCTACTTGGACGTACCAAAAGCACTCGATCGCCATGGCATTAGAGATCCAGTGTTGGAATGGATCGGTGATTTTCTCCTCGAACGACAACAGGATGTTAGAGTCAGAACAATTTTGTCCTACCCGATTAGAGCAGAGTGCGGCGTACGGCAGTGTTCGGTACATGTACTTGCCCGTTCTTATATATTACAGATGGCCTAGCGTGAGATATCATGTCAAAATATTTACTGTTCCCGGACGATGTTAAGGTTTGGCCGGTCATCAAGGGACTGGACGACAACGAACTTCTCCCGCACAGCATCCTTGAGGCCTGGATTTGGTCGATGGATAGCGCACGACAATGCAATTTTTACAACTGCCTCATTGTCCAGGTCCAGCATCGATATGCGTACGTCTACATATTTAGAACTGTACGATCTGCAGATCAGCTCATAGGAATGTGACCCAGGTGTGCTGGTGAAGGATGACTTTGGTGCTCCCGGTCAATAAGAATACGCAAACAAATAAGGTAACTAACAGGTTTGTCACTTTCGAAATGCACTCGGAAGTTTGAATTCGGTCATCAACTCTCTCATGCTCAAAGCCAACGTGCATCCGCAATCAAATGCGCTATACAGACGTAGCAACTTTGGAAAAAGCGTGATGTTGTCGTCTCGAAACCTCCCAACATCGAACAGCGAAAAATTAATGGTATACGTCCCCTTCAGTACCAGGAACTCATGAGTGACTACCACGTATTACTATCCCAAATATTGCGTAACTCCGGTTACGTGTGACCTCTCCTTCTGAAACTCAGCTCGAGCCCCAACATGAAGGGTAAAAGCTGAAAGTCATCCAAGAACAAAGTCGTCTAGATTGCTGAGTAAATTACATCTCCCACTGGATATGCCAATCGTGGTGCGCCCTTCCGAAATCCGTGGTCTGGAGCCCATGTCCGAAAGACGATTAGTTATCACACTAAGCTATCTACACTTTGTTACCTGAGCGGCTTGTCTCGGATATATTCAGTATAACTAGATTCTTTGCGATTGCAATCAACAATGAGGCTCGTATATTCGTTCATCCGAGTGAGCACTCTGGTTGTTATTTGTATTACACATCAAGCATTACACCTTTTTATTCTCATCATTTTTATGCAATTATCTACCAATCCCCTGGTGCGCGTTTAATTTGTCTCCGTTGTAGTGTATTGGAATTTGAATCGTCTCTCAATACCGAACTACGGGGTATGCTAATTTATTACATGCTATCACATACCACTATTCCAAGGACTGCAGCTGTTCCCGTCTGCTTAAGATGAGATAACTTGAATCTCGATCTCTTTAATGTGGAACGGAGTTTCCCCTAACATCTCATTGCAATCGCTCCCCGCCTAAATGCACTGGTGCGCATCCAGAATATTCACAGAGTGTCTATTGAGCCAAAGTTCAAATTGGTAATAAGATTTATCACATGAAGACTTACATTTTGTGAATAACCTCTGGCGAAACTGTGGGCATTGATTGTCAAATGTTAGGGAAAACGACGCGGGGGTTTGGGGGGGGGGAAGGCAAAGCATGTATTGTCACGAGAACGTGCAACTGACAACTCACGATCGCATACGGAATGGCGGTAGAAGTGCAGATTTTTATGTTTCATACATATTGGTGTTAATAAAATTGATCAGTCCACTGAGTTAGAAAATGCCTCGCACCGTCGAAGAATAAAAAGGTTTAATTATTTTGATATTTAAACGCTTGTCACCAATGGTAGAACATTTTCAACATTTCAATTGAACGTTTATTAATTTTGTTACTCAACCCTCTTTTTTTCGGCTTCTACTTATTTCCGCCTTTACTAACGCAACGGCTTAAAGAAAATCGTAGAAGGAGTGTCACGGTTTCTTTAACATTTTTGTCAGTTTTCATGTTAACTGTTAATTTACGTGCATGGCGATTATGCGGTCCGCGCTCTTTATTTCAACAGTGATCCGACCAGCACCAGTCGGTTTTTCTATTTTTATCCGGCTCGTGTTTAAAACCTTTGGTGTCCTCTTTTCTAGGCGGATGAATCGTCAGCTTAAGTTTAGATCCTTCGATGGGCCCATGACCATCAAAGCAGTAAAGGTATTATGCTGATTATGGGATGCTGATCATTGTACTGACTAATGCACAATAATTTTATGATATTTGGCACATCAGTTCGTAGCAATATGTTCGAAAATTCCATTAAAAACCGATTATCGTCTAATTTTTGATTTTTGATCTAAATGGCATTAGTCCACTCTTGACCACTCAGAGATTTTTCAACGTTGACGCTTAGAAATGACTTCCAACTTACAACCAGATAAACATGACACCCATATATAGGGAAAGTACAATTTGAGCATGATGAACAACTATTCAGTTACATCTACTTTAAAGGCTATGCGAGAAGATTGCTTTTCCAATACGTGGACAAGAGACACGACGGAAACTTGATAGTGCACACAAAACATCGGTGAATGTATTGGTTGGTGGAACTAATAAATTTCTCCATAACAATCCAAATCTTATGCAACCAAGTACAATTTAAGGATGACGTAAATTGAGGATCCATACATAGATAGTTAGTTTTTCTCTACAAGTATATAGGAATATATTGCTAAACACCATAATCAATTGCTAAGCAATTTTGGGCAGATGCCACTACAAGTACTTTAACATACTCTCCAGTAAGTAAATTACTGTTGTCATCGGAGGACCGCAAATACGATCCAGGTGACAACACTCAGTGTCGCGAAATGACAACGTTTCTCACAAAAGTGTAGCGTATGCTGTAAACGCGGTAGTAGCAAAAAAGCGTTTCTCTCTCATGAGAAGTCAGATTTCATTGAGGCATGGCCATAATTTATCCGGCAGCATGAGCGTTCATTTCATGTGGCTAATAAAATGTTTTCTAAATCAGGCCACAAGCACGTAAAATGAAATGTCTACTTCAGTTTGTTTACCACGGAACACACCCGTGCCTGTCTCTGAATTTCCTACAATAAGCCGCCTGCTTCCACGTAATCACGTAAAATTGTGGAAGCGTCCCTGCAAGTGAGGTCACTTTTCTATCCCAGGACTGTTCCGATGAAAGTGCGCGCCAGCCCATTGTACAAGAAATAATTTGGGTCACATGGTGTCACGGATAGTGTTGCTTCAACAATCAGGCGACCACCAAGTTGCCTGGAAGGATGGGAATTCATTGCATACTCGCTGCTGTCTGCACCGATGTTCTCCGAGCATGGTACGAACTTTTACGTTGCCAACATAAAGGCCTCTCTCAGTGAATGTATAGAACATTTTAAGCGACATTATCGGTTTCAGAACGTACTACCATGTCAGGTAATTATCTTGTGAGATAACAGACGCGCATAATATGATTGTTCATTTTGCAAAATCGATCTGCCTCTAAGATATCGAAATTGAGCAACTTGTAATGTGGTAGTTCTTAAAAATATCTGAAAGCCATGTGTACCTGTACACAGGACTGCAGATATAATTGCAATCCCGCATGTAGTTTTGGGTGTTTGGAGCCGAGCAGAACGTCACTACAGATAGCGCATCAACACTACGGCATCTTGCGTAAAGACTTCGAGATTTTCGACACTTAATCTTTTCGGCTCTTTATGATGCCCACAGGTGGCCTAGCAACATACAGGCCTTGCAACCATGTCAAAATAACCTACTCTGCCAGCGCTCGAAAGAAAACAATAACAGAGGCAATCTCTTTTAGATCAGACATGGATAGTTCTTTCGGAACTGCCTGGAATTAGATTACTTGAGTACTGAAATCTCCAGTAATACGAGTGTGAACGAACTGTTTGTTTATCAGCTGCTTTAATGTGGATTCCAATAAAAGTCAATGAGAGCCGTTGGGAAAAGAGGGCTATAATAGTCCGCCAAAGCTGCTTAAACCTAGACTGTACCAAAGCAAATTACCATTCGATTGGACTTCCTACAGCTTAAGTTAAAAGTCACTACAGAAGTACAGAGCCATACTTCCCTTTTTGCTGGATCATTCGTGCCGAAAACCGATATGCCTGGTATCGCGATCGCAATGTCACTTGTGTACAAGCAGAACATGTCTCCGACATAGCGATGCGGTCACCGGCGTTTGTTACTTGAAGCAGCCACAGTTCGCGAAGTTTACTATGTAAACCTTGTGCCTTAGTTTGTGTACAAGAGAGATTTCATTGTAAGAATTACGTGACTCAGAGTAATTGAATGAGGTGAATTAGTACCGACCGATGACAGGTCAGAACTTAATCATTATTTGGGCAACATGACAAATCTTTTCATAATGCAAACTGTATTTCATGTTACTTGTCCATGAAGTGTGCTGTCCATGTTGAGTTTTCTCAATAGAAAATACTGTTAGTGCACTGTTATTTGAACCACTGCTGTGGTTATGCTGCTTTGCGTGTAGTGCGGTTTCTGAGAGGACAACACTAGGCTGTGATTGTCGGAAAGCTATCTTTAATCGTAGTTCCGAAGGAGATAAATATGTTCATTGCTATATGATGTGCCGGAGCCATTTGTAGTGTTATACTAAGAATATTGCCTTTGTAGTGAGACGACACGGGTAGCTATGTACTCGACTAAAGTTTGCCACTATCAGCAACGTAGCCAACACCAATTTTTCAGGCCACCAGCATTGAGTTCTTCGTCGCTGGGTGCCGGTAGTTTGGGCCTTCCTAAACACGTATGATTCTCCTGCTGCTCTCCATTTGAAATCCGTTTTAATTATTATTTTCCCGCTGAAGCACGCACTATGCAGGCGGTTTGTTTATAAAAACATCACCTAGACACCATCTATTGACCCAAATATTACTCCCCTTTCCCCGGAACTCAACGTACAACATTTAGGTTGAATGTCTATTGGGGCTCATGAAATCAGTCGGCCTGGCCAAAAGCTGCACTTCCGTCACTCATGATATGCTACCGCTTCAAATAATCACGGTGTGTACCCATTGAAGAACTTGTCACTGAACCAGGAATATTAGTGCATCTGGCTTTCACGGCTATGGATTTTCGCTTAGTGTTCGGTGGTGTGGGAGGCACAACCATCGGAGACTTTGGTTATGTTACTTCAGCTTGCATCTAATCATTCACGCGTTTGGTGTCTTTAGACTGTGAATCTACTGAAGACACACTTTGGTTCATCAAACAACAGCGGCTACACAAGAACGGCGACATTTAGAGTGTTTCGCCGCTTCTCGTTCAACTGAGCTAATAGCTGTTACCGATATTACATCAGTCGATACATTGTAAATGTGGATGTAAGGGGTGGAGCCGGCCATATCTAGATTGTCCACAGAAACAAGTTGTTCTGACTTTCCCTTGGTTTCTACTACTGCAAGGCCGTGAGAACGCCTGGCCTTTTGTTGTGGACTTACTACTTGTGAGAGATGATTGAAGCACAGGCTGTGCTCATTTCGGCTAGAGCGAAACGATGTTGACATTTGAGAATCCACCTTTTCTGTGGCTAGATAACATGTGCTAAGGCCAGTGTGCATTTCACCAGTGTACAGCTGTGTGCATAGGAGATATGAAAAGAGGGTCTATCGTGCAGTTTAATTTCTAGATTTTTACGTCTGACTCTGGCGCACTTGGGATGTTAACGGCTGGTAGATATAAAACACCTCAGTCCTAGTTTTACTACAATTTGCATGTTTGTTTGGCACACAATATTTCGTTTCTGTTCACAGATGATGTGCCCATAGTCGCCGACTGATCGTTGCATGAATTGCGGGTATGCATCGCTTTCCTGCCGGCAAGCGTTTCTATCGCCAATCATCAGATGAAGTTCAGATAATTAATTCATGGTGCACTGAACGGTCTTGGATAGGTCGGCTAATGTATATCGTTATCGTGCAAGGCTGTTTGGGTGATCACACTGAATGATCTTGGGAACGGGAAAAGGAGACGGTTACTTCCCTGCAGGTTCGAATAAAAATTTGACATGCCCCCTATATTTGATATACGATAAGGGAACAATATGAGTGAACGCTCGCTGGAAATCTGTGCAACTTGTCCAACAAAAGAAACAAAACACTTGGGAGAATGACGGTAAACGCGTGAAATCATTGAGTGAAGTTGGATGCAAATTGCCTTAATTATTTAATCCGGTGGAAACAATGTCCGCTGGAATTATTCCAAAGATATATCACTTGGTAGATGGAATTGGTTAAACTGGGACAACAAAATGCATATTCACCGATGTGCAGCAAAACCCTACGAACCTAATGTAGAAACCCGTCATACCAGGTCAGGTTCCAAAGACCATAGGCCTCTGCCTAACTTTGTTATTGTTTCTTGCACTGGTAAGGGATCAAGAGTCCCCGGTACTTCGACTTTTGATTTACTTCCACGGCTGCATTCCAGACTGAGCGTTTCCGGTTCAGAACATCTAGTGGCATGTTTAGACGTGCTTCGGTCTCGTTTGAAATCGACCTGTCTCGATAATGGATGTTTATGCGTTGCCTCGAGTCAAACATTAGAAATATGTTTTTGGACACGACAAGCAAGCTTTCGTACACCACACAATACTGCAGCGGCACAGCTTAACAGGCGACTCATTCCGTTTCAGTTAGCAGAACTGCAAACGTCCAAGTATCAAAGCATATCACAAGCAAGCAGTTTGAATGACCTAATCTGATATCCAGGAGGCACATTTATTCCGTAAATGCTGGCCAGAACATTAGGTAAAATAATGTTACCGATTTGTTCCGGTTAGCTGGCGTGCTCCCCTCGTGTTACATAGTATTTTACAGATACAATATAAAACCTATTCAATGCACGCAGTACACTTCCTTTATTTGTCAATATGCTTTCTAGCCTGTTGCAGTGCCAGTGGGCCGAATGCGTGGCAGGGTTATTCGGAGAGGAAGCGAGACAAATTTCGTCAACCTGGCTGACACCTTTTATATGTAGCTATCATTTGCCTCATAACAGTGTGGACTTTTATCCCAAGCTGATAAACCTAGCGTTGTGAAGCACGGCGGTAATATAATCTTTCTCAACATCGTCCCTTCGTTAGGAAGTTAACTCCCTAAGTACATTCCGTGCAAAGTGTAACAATATTCATGACACGTGAAGAGCTCTTCAAGGAAAGTTACTACGAATGCTTCGAATCCCTTAGTATTAACAGGTTATGCCAGCTTTTCTTAAAGCGAAAACACAAGCGTTTTAGCTGCCATCCCGCAGGCATTGTGGGTTAAATTTCTGTAAGCTTCCACGTCTTTCGGCGCCTCAAGTGCAACAGAGTGACCGGACGTTGCAAAGTGTGACACTGATAGTTTTAATGTTGCAATACAAAATATAGAGACATGGACTTCTTCCTAAAATGCACCACCAGTAATTGTCTCTATTCCTATTGGAACAGTTCAGACAACAACATTGACATTGATAGTGGATCAAACATCTAATTAATCAAATAAACTTTGCTGCTCGAACTCGGGCTGCAGAGACTCGTGGAAACGCTGAATATTCGAGTCAGTACAGCTACACTTGAGTGGAAGTCGCAGCTGGTAAACCTAATAATCCACTCGTTTGAGGCAGCCAAGAACTTCCGATTAAATCCAGTCAGATATGTCAGCGGTCTTTCTCAAGCGACAGCCGTTAACATGCGACAGGAAGACTTACAGAAATGGGCTCACCTATCTTGCTTGCAGCCGCCGAATGTACAAAGAAACTTGCGGTTTTTGTTTTGAATAATTCACTTTCATCCGCATTGGGAATCAATACAGTAGTGCAGTGGTCTTACTGCTCCATACGCCACCAGATCCCTACTTGTTTATACTGTATTGGGTGTACCAAAATTACCAACAGCACTGAAACATAAATTTACATCTGTTCAATCATAAAACCCAGTCAAGACCCATTCAGGCTCATTTGATAATATCAAATCTTGTGATTAGATGGATCTCATTCGGCTTTTATGCAGTACACAGACCATTGTTTTACTGATGTTGACGATGCAAAAACATTGTAGTTGCAAATCTTGAGCAATAATTCCCACAGGAACCAAAGGGTAATTTTAGTTGTAGTAGATCTCAGAATTAGTATACCCGCTTTTTCTGATAATACCCCTGCTAAGGAACTTATCGTCTAGTGTCTACTTGTTACGAAGATATTTGTCAACTAAAACTGCAAGGTTGCAGGAGATAGACGCACATGCAAGTACAACCTACATCAATTCTTCACACGCTTTAGGTCAGTTTTCTACTACAACGTATGTTTTAACAGTCGGTGGCGATTTTCCATACGAAATCCAACGTATTTAAAAATTAGCCCCCCGATGACTCAGCATTAGTGCGGGAAATATGTGCGCATGCCGATCTATAGGAAAAATAGCATAAAACTCCAGTTTCCCAAAGCCCACTACGTGAATATGGCAGATGCTATAACTGTACCATTTTTGCTTCAAAGCCATACTTTTCTTTACTGGCTGTTTCTATGAGCAGCTCACATCTCTGCAATACTGAAGATTTAGCCGAAGTTGGTCATTCGAGTACGCTAATAGCCGAAGCAACTTATTCATTGCTGTCTGTGTTCTAAGGAATTAGCCTGATAATCACCACTTAGCACTCAGCTAATTACATCACAATTTTATACCTGTTGGAGCCATACGAAACCAGCACTGCTTCCCAGGCATCGATGAGCAATGAGTTTGATGCACTTCCGATGTTTGGATCGAAGAAAGAAATTTCATTTTCATGTTATTGAACGGTGTTTACTCTGAACTTGCACGCACAGCCTTCTGGACCATGAGAAAACCCTGTATGTCCCCATGGCTATCGTGGCTACGAAGGATTGCGAATTTACGTTTGATTTCGGCGTGTCATTTATATCTCTCCAGTTTCAGTCGGAATGTGTCTAAACCCGAGTATGTTGCGCTCAGTTTAAGTGAGTAGACCATACCAGCAATTTCATGTAATGAAAGCTGTATGCCTATCCATGGTCGGGAAGACACACTGGCGTCAGTCGACTACTACCAAATTTTCTATCAATCACGACGTATGGGCTAACACACACCCAGCTTTGATGATGCAGACGCAAAGATGGGTGAAGTAATCAACTACTTATTGTGCGCACCAGCAAGGTTAACTTGCCGATAAAGAGGCTAGTGGTTCTACAGCAACCATGCGATTTGTAATCACATCGAAATACATATACTGGGTAATCTGTAGTATTCCTTGGCAACATTTTCGCATCAGGTAACAGCACGAGCGACAAAGACAAAAACAACAAAATGCCGCTGGTTCCTAAACCACGTGATGACCACTGATTCAAGTTTGGGGTAGCCAATATGCATTTATACGTATACCATTTAATGTGCTTTCCAGATCAGTAGATTGAAGTAATTGTTTAAAAAAGAACACTGAAGATCACCAAAGAAATATGGTAGTTTTGCAACATAATGAAATGTAAAACCTTTACATTGAGTCGGGTTTTAGGGGAAGATAAGTGCAAATAAAATAACTCCATTTGTATTGTATAGTAATTTGGTAAAGTTTCGCCTCTAACATAGAGGCTTCATCAGACCAGGTGAATCAGTGTGCAATTGGTGTGGGATTTTATAGCGAACAGGGGCGATAACCGCTTTACCCGATTCTTGAGCCATGAGTCATTGCAGTAACAGTTCGGGATGCCACCTCAGGTGGTTCGATCACAGTGGGAATAGTCCAGGTGTTCCTTTGTGTGTCATGACATTGACGGATAAGCCCGTAGTGTTGGCAATGGGAGTCGGTTTGCACTTTTCAATCTGATCCACGCATCGATGCTCGTCAAGCTGGTCGGCTTAAGACCGCCCGCCACGCATTAGGGATTTCTACACCCTCCATTCTATTCACGCAGTCGTCAGATTTGGCAATTTCCACCGCCTCGGCAATCAGCCGCTGAGTGGTTGATCGGATACCCTTCCTAATGACCTCTACTTTTTCGAGGTCTAGCTGGTGACCCGACTATGCGGTGTTAAACTTGCGCGGAAACTGGAATTAAGGAAGAAAAGATAAAAGTCTGGTGGATCGGTAAGAATTGTTTTGTGGCACATTTTAGTGGCTGAAGGAAGTACACTATTTTGGTATAAATTAATTTTATTTGGACTCTAGTGTACTTTCATTTGAATCCTAATTTCTGCAGCCGGCTGGTTCACGGTATTAACATTAGAGAGCGGCCTAATTAATTTTGGATGAAAGGGAATGTAGCTGAGACATTTACACAGATGCAACCAGAAATCCCGGAAAAAGGAAGTTGGCACCTGAAAATCTCACCCAAGCAAGTTGATCGTTGTTGCGTAGTTGAAGGAGCGAACTGCTGCAGGAAGCTCCCGGATTGTAGGCATAGTAGACCATCTGCAACGCAGCTTTGTTTACCTTGTGTTGCAATTTATCTACCGATGTGTTTGGACCGATCACCATTTTGTAGCAATGGCTCGCACTGTTCTCTGAGGCCTTTTGCTTCGCTGAACGATACCCGGGCGTTTCTAATAGTTGTCTGGCTATCCAACGGGAAATTTGTTTGAAACAACAAATGTAGGCAACTGTATCAGCGTTTGTGATGCACTTAATAGCAAATGGATCCATGGTTACATTGCACCTAATAATGTGTGGTCGCATGGCATGCTAAAGGGTCAGCAGACCTCGAAAGCTTATCTAGACAGTGCGTCAAGGGTTGAGCTGCAAACAGACCACATTTGTCGACTGAGCGTTCGATGGATTGGGGTCGAAAAGCCGCAGTCTGAAAAGCAGAGTGATTATTGGAATTTTATTATACAGTCATGTCTCAGCAATGAAGCACGAACATACACTTCCGTCAGCGCTCTGCTCCAACCTGAATTGCGTTGCGTACCTGATGATTTAGGCGGGCCTATTGTTGGGCTTTTTGGCGAGTGTGGGTCAAACGCGACGATGCAACACTATCAGCAATGGAATGCGGCCCGTCAGGTGCCGCGGTACTTGCATAAGCTTATGGAACATTTGGTGAAAACTGGTGTGCCCGATGCCAGAAAAATCGGGCTGACTCGCATTACTATGGATGATTTCAGCTTCTGTTATTATCTATGAATTATCTAAAATAATCCATCTTAATATACATATAAGTGCTAATCACTGGGATACAACCAAATGCATGCAACTTTCACCAGTCACTATGTTGCAGCCAATTTCCTCAAGTGCCGCATAACGTTGAGGACTGTAGTTGGACCAACAATAGTATCACTGGTGTTATTGAAGAGTAAGGTAGACCTGTGGAGCACCGCATCATATCCGTCTTCAACCTCATCAGTTTGTTTAAAATCTACATGAGTAGTGTGGGTTCACTTTAATGAGATGGCAGAAAGTAAAATGCATTGGTTCCTTTCTAGTAGTACTCGTCCGATTACCGCGGGTATGTTTAATTATGTTGAGGATTGAAAAGCACGAATTCGCGTACCCAATACTCAGGGTATGAGTCAGGAATGTTAGATGGTTGCAACTGTAGCAGTATCTTAGGCGTTGACATAAGAAAAGCTGTTGTCAATGGATACTATTTGTGGTGGATCTCCATTGACGTATGCACCTCATACGATCAGAGTCAAGTAAAAAGTAACAGATAATGGTAAAATTCACTGGTTTGAGTTGCTTCGGTCCGTGGGTTATTTCCAACGAACCAGTATCCCAAGTGTAGATGTCGCAACGTGTTAATTTTGTGCAGACATTTATCAAACTGTGTGAGTTTTCAGCATGTCCACACTGACAAAACAACAGAACAATATATAACACGGATCAATTTGCCTAAGCTCCAAGGTCAAGCAGGACTACGTGTGTAACTAGCATGGATTTAAAAAGTGACACTTCGCTGAATCGCCCGAATATTAAACAACCACAATTTCTACGTTAACACACAAGTAAATTCACTGACCTTGCGTTCGTGCAGGTTAGTAAACACCATATTGTCTTCGTCTTGTCGTCGCGCGATGATTAAACTCCAAAGCAAGTAATGCAGCTAATGTAATGCAACATGCATTTGTACTTGAACATGGTTAGCCTTGGCTCAGAAACAAAAAAGTCGAAAGTGTGTGCCATGGTTAATAAATCTGAATAGAAATATAGTTCCTCCAGCATTCCAGCTGACTATCGTGGCCAATTTCATCTGGTGAACCCATAAGATTTTTTCCACACTAATTATAAGGATATGGTGTAAATCGTGACAATTGTTTAGGACCAGTTGGTCAGGAAGGGGTTGCCTGCTAGATGACGAAACTTCCGCCGTTATAGCAAATAGAACAGCCTTTCACATTGTGGGTTACCATTTGCTCTGGGCTTTCCAATGCAAGTGGATCGCATTTTAAACCGGGTTGCTAATACCAGGATCATGTATTTTGAAGGGACCACTAATATGCACCTAACATTTCAGGAAAGATGAAGAGGCAAACATCTAGAACCCCGTCCATAAGAAACCAACAGGTTGGTTTGCAGTATTGGACGTCTTAAATGACCGTACCGAATAGTCGCACACGTTTTGCATCACCACATAAATTACCGCCCGGTCAAGCTATTTTCATTATGCAGACTTCTTGTTTACACACGTTAGTGGGCTAGTGACCTACAGCGTCGAAAAAGGTTGCTTTTGTACTGGCCATACAAAGCAAGATTTAAGTCTGGTTAGAGCAGATCGAGATCATTCTGACTATGTAGGCCAACCATGTCTTGATGTCATATGCCAAAAGGAAATTTCGTCTAGATACCAAGCTGACGCTGGCTGATGGAGAACAAATTGGACTCGGTGCCAACACACAATCTTGTGGAAAGTCGCAGTGCACCTCAGTAGGACCAGAATTTGAGTTTCGAACATAAATGCCGAGCCACAGCTGAACAGGAAATATTTATCCATCCTAGGATAGGTTTCCAATGTATAAGTGTTTCTAACACTTAGTGACGAATTCCATCATCCAAGCTTTAGAATGCTTTGGTAAATTCACGATAAATGCCAGCAGTGCTGGTTTCACTATTTGCTGTTCCAGTCAGGTTGCCTCGTGTTCTCATTAGATTTGGATAACATGACGGTCACTGACGGGTTCCGTTTCGCTTAGGTGCCATAATGTTAGGCCTTTCTATATGGTCCATTAATTCCTCAGCTATGATGGACTCCGTGGGGGGATATTTAGCGGGATCTGAGCGACTGTCAACCCTAGAAATCAGAGTAAGTGTACACGGCCTGGAAACCTGGTTTACTTCAAGGTACTTTTGAAAAATAGGGTAATTTGTTCCGCAATCCTCACAGGTACCACTTGCAGTGCAGGCTGTGAACGTTGTCAATACCCGGTGAAATATGGAGCGCAACGATAGCAGCTTCCTGAAGACAGTCGTCGGACCAAACATGACGTACTTTTGACTATAACAAAGCGGCTCCAGTCGGCTGGAGTAGCATTCTCTCCCACATTTTTACATGTATGTTAGGCAGTTTGTATGCGATAGCTTGACTCACGAAATTGAAGAGAGCTAGTGGATGTATAACTGCTTTTGCAGTCTTTCTCCATTTTAAAAGTCTGATTTCACTTTTGACTTTCGCGAATGAGAGAGGATCATTGGGAACGGCCCAGGGAATAAGACATGAAATGATCGATAAGAAAGGTAACAACTCTGGTTGCTTGGGCTTCTTTTCAAAGTGTTCGGCCTAAATATCCAAACCCTCTAAAAAGTTGTGCATTGGCTGCCAATTGTCGACAAGTAGGGTCACGTTAACACCAAGTACCATGCTTTTCGTTTTCCACAGCAAACGGGAAAGCTTCTGCTGAACACCAAGAGCAGAGCAACTGTCTTCTTTTTCGAAGCCCGAGGGGACCACCAGGCTCCGCGGTCAATCTTCAGGCTAACACGATATTTCGCTTTGAGATGTATGAATCTTATTGTGTTCGCTTCCATCCCGAATGTGTCAGCTGCGGATAAGTGTTTCAGAGATTAATTAGATACCCAACGTTCCGGGTTGGCGGTTTGATTTGTCCCATGTAAACAAGGCAGCTGCTAATAACCTCTGCTGGAAATGCAACCACTGGTTTTTAAATCCGTTTGGTTAGCGCTCACTCATTCCTCACTCTAGTTACTTTGAGACGCATTCGGAAAACCTTTATTGGCCAGCTGAATTTTGTCTATTCACTCACAAGGTGGTTGCGGAAGTCCGCTGAAAAATATGCGCAGGTCAGCACATACCAGTGGTTGGTCAAGGTCCGTGCTCGTGCTTCAAATCGACCGTCAGGCTCTCTGACTGTAACCGATCGTAACGTAATCGATTTGCTCGCACAGATGATCCGATTATTGTAGGCGCCATGTCTTCCTGCTATGCATGTTGTGTCGGAAGTTAATGCCTGCTAGAAATCAGTGACTGTTATCACAAAATTGCGTCAAGCGCTCACCTTTAATATTACGGGAGCATACTCCGTTTTAGACTTAGAGATAAGGCTCATCAGTGGACAATTTCGCAGCATAGGGGTTCACATCGTCATCACAAACCACAAAAACCGTACTCTTTCTAGCACAAAGATGATCCCACAACAAATTTTTGTATTCTTAAATTGTATCTTCTTTTTAAGAGAAGAAGTCTACGTGACTTTCAATACAACTTCACTTAAGTTAATGAAAGCATACATTAGTAGTTACTAACACTGAAGGCCCAGAAACTAGCCTAGGTAAATATTTGGTTCACAGAACTCAGGAATTTTAAAGATCGCAGAATTTCAAACTATCTCTTCTGCCGTCGTTCATAGTTTATGGCAAAAGATAACTGCTGCGCAAGTGGTTTGATAATATTTGACCTCATTCTGATCTTCCTTATTTCATGTTGTGCGCGTGTCTTCGGTAATGGGTTTTCATACACCGGAGTATCAAGATCCGTAAAGCAACGCAGTGTGGAATTTTCGCAATGGGTCGGAGTGGACTGATTAAAAAGGCTGGATATGTGCAGGTGAGTTATTTCGGAAAGAGAGGGTAAGCTGACTTGACTTATGGAAACGTTTAAGGCAAGCTCTATGGTCAAAATCACAGAGCTGCGCGCAACAGAAGAATTCAGCCTGCACACAGGCTTTGGACTCTACTTGCTTACAAGATCGTTGCGTCTGAGATTTGCAAATCCTACTTGAAGATAGTAGCAAATTGTGACGCAAAAACGATGATAAGTTTTCCGAAATAGAAAAGATGAAACGTGAGTATTGCTAGATCAGAAATGCAAACTGATTATATGGCCGCATTGCATTACACTTTACATGAAAGAATTAGGGCACATTGGAGAATCCAAAACAAGATAATATACTTGTCGTCGCTAGAAATTTAACCCATGATGCTGATATTGTTCTGCTGTTACAGTTAGAAAGCGCTGCGCCCATTTAAATCCGGGTTCTTTAGTTACACTAGAGTAGATTGTGCGTATATATTAAACTGATCTCTAATTATGAATGGCATTATGGAAACAATTCTGAAGTTAGTAAAGGTCTTCAATAACAGCCCGTTTGGATTGCCATTCGGATTTCAAGATAATGTCTAACAACTTAAAGTTCTTATATCTAGGGAAAACTAGCATCGTGTTATCGTGATAAGTGATGTGCAAGATAAATAACTACATAGTGGAGAGGAGGTATTAACTTACTTCAGCAAGGAATCAGTAAGCCTTACACATAAAATGTTTAGCAAAATAGATCGGATGATAATTCTCAGCTTTGGGCTCGCTGGTGTGCCAGAGTCATTTAATAGAAACCGTGATTATGGGATTATGTGTAATAAGTGTGTCGCTGGCATTCTCTCCTTAACGCAAAATATACGAGATAGAACAAGTTTCCGAACAGATCTTGATTTTAAATTTAGGATTAATTTAAACGTAATTCTGAGTCGGTATAACTGCTACAATGAAATCTATTACACATACGGTGCCACCTCACTAATATTTAAAAATAACTACAAAATTAATATCGGATTTGTACAGGCAATGTTCAACATCCTTTCATGTACATTCTACAGTATTACTAGCTTGCTTATAAACTTATATTTCAAAATAGCACGTTCTGCACAATAATGTTCGAAGTTAGTTCTGCAAATCACAAATTTTCTAAAGTCTAAACAGTTTTCTTGCTTAGTCTGTCCATTATCTTCGGAATGAAGACAACCTCCTGCTAAACACATTAGTATCATTTCCAGCGCCATACAGGCTCAGTGGAAGAAAGTCACCATGATGACCCACCACAACGGATGTTCAACAATTAAAACAATTAGTATCCATTTATCAAGGATGATAAAGTATCATATAATTAATAATAATATACGATTCATCAAGTGAAACTCAAACTCCATTTCCACTTATTTATTATTATATCGTGGCTTCCCTGTGATTAGTAGCTATTTCCTTCCAAATGAGGTCTTCAATTGCAAACATCATGGCACTGTTGTGGCAAAAATTAAGATTTGTTAGGGTATTCTTCACGCATTTTTGGCGATATTGCAAGCGGAGTCTGCGAAATAAGTAATCTTGGTTCACCGTTACTTAAATTATACGTTAATGTCAACAGCAGCCTAGAAAAGCCGTAACAAACCGTGCTCTTTGTCACTATGATTATGATAGATTACTCCTTATTTATGCCACACCCAGCAACACCCTGTCAAAAACCCCACTGTATATCCACACACTCGAAACATGGAAAGCTGTGGTAAGCGTTTAATACTGACAACTCTAACGGCATATCAACTAAATGTGGAACTATCTACAGCGATCTGACTAGTGAAGTTCAATCAACTATTACTTATTCCCTTCTACCTGATACATGGTTTCGTTATTCCACACTTTTGACGTTTCAGAGTGGGCGAGTTATGTTACAGCTAGGGAAAAAGCGCAACGGTTTCAATTTCAGAAAGTTGTTAATGCAATTATTTTCGTTTACTTATGAACGGGACGCAATGCATCCTACAAGAATATGAGCCACTGGTAAAAACTGGTGGATACAGGTTTATATCGTCTTGAAACAAAACATTTTACTTATAACTAGCAACGCCTAGGTAGTTGTTTGACATTTGCTTTAACTAATGTGAATTAGTTAAGTATAAAAAAGATAAGAACCAAAATGCAAATGCAACTTATGTTTGCTCTTAAATGCTCTGCTTTAAGATGAACAACTTTTATTCAGACATTTTAATTTGTGACCCACTATTTTATGGGACACGCAATGAAGATGAATCTGCTCCGAGAAGATTCTTGAAGACAAATCTTTGAATCAGTACTACGGCAAACAAAAATATTTGCGTTACCAATGCTAGACTAAGGTAAACTTGCAGGCAGCATTGTACGTACATATCTAGGCTGCTCCTCAGCGGCTCATCAATCATCTGACCAAAGTTTATTGAGGTATATAATCCAAATTTACAACTGCTAAGCCTGATTTTAAACAACTTACAGTAATAGTAATGGGGCTGAAACATTAAAATGAAACATTGTTGTTCAGTCTACCTTTCTTTTCAGTTGCACTGCTCAATTTTGCCTGGTTTAAAGGATCATCGTTTGACGTTTTCATTGGCACCCTAGTGAGGAGGACTATCAACTTTTGACATAGCAGCTTCTGAATCTGAAATTGTGTCGATGAACTTACATTTATTCATGCCAACTCCTGTAAATCAGCAGATTTGCCCCAACGGTTGCTAAATGCCATGTGGCAGCGATCTGTTGAGGGATCCGTCACGGCAGGTAAGGTAATGGCGGATAGGCACTTCAAAATTAGCGAGTGAGTTCCATTGGGTACGGCCGGTTTCGGGCTGTCATGACTGGCTAGTAGACTACAGACATTCACTACACAATCATTCTGACCCTAGCGTTCAGTACCGGCTGCACACTAGGGATCGTCATAAGCGTATGCCCGCTTGTTTATACCAAAGCGAAGTACTTCGCCAATGTAGATGTCTGTTCAGTGTTGGAGGCCAGAGACTGTCCGTCAGTGCCGTCTAACAGCTACATCACTTGAGGGCCTCCGGCGCCGCTTTACGTTAGCAACAATCTTCTTGTAGACTGTCTTCACTGAAGTTGTCTGTTCCTCTTCGAATGCCCACGCTTTCTCGCTGTAGCATATATTAGTTGGCCTTTTGTACGTCTTATAATCCTCAGCGGAGTCAGACATGATGAATTTAGTCCAAATTACACGCCATCGTCCAGCCGATTGACTATACTGTCTGCCGAACCAATGTGGCTTCACTGGTGCAGCTTTCCTATAGTTGTAGGGTACAAAACAAGCGAATTACCATAATATACCTGACACATTTTTAAGTAGATGAGTTCTGAAGCAGCGACCAGTCTACTTCACATGTGGCTCGTTTTAGACAAATGTACTCTGTCTTCCAATAATTGTAGGACGGCTCCGGCAGACGCGAGTAGGGCAGGGACAGTTCAAGGTTGGCTAACTCCATCGAGTGGTCACTAGCTACCAGAGGTTTCAGGACCTGCATTAAATATACACGGCGCTCGCAACTCGTTAGATTACGCTCGATGGAGCGTAATCCGTTGTAACATATTGTGCTGCCTCAGTTTCAATTACCACCTCCGCAAACTGCGCCTAGGTTTCACAGTGACGGTGGAGAAGTTGAACGTCAGACGGTGGTATTCAAGGGAACTTAACATGACCCGTAAGCAGGAAGCGTATCTGAGTTATGTAGTTTCTAGTATGTGTCAAGCAATCCCGGCACCGACTTCGCGGGATGCGAAAAGTTGCACCCACAAACGGTCAACAATATCTCAGGCTGATGGAACTGTTCGCACAGGCCATCTTCGTTTCGGTAGGCGTGAATCAGTCACCCGCACAGTAAGGACTGAATCTATAACAGCTCGCCGTCTTTATCGTTTTTAGTCTGTCCCACTGGAAGTACTAGTAGTCCCTGAGCTGGAATTCCTTGGTGTTCACCTATTGATTTAACCAGTTTTCTCTCAGTCCTACTACGTCCGAAAGATCTGGGGCGAATATGTGAAAAACGTCGTTACGTTTGTTTATTATACTACAATTATTTGTGAAGGCAAAACGCAGGCTGCGGTAAGAACCGGCGAACGCGCACGAAACGTCATCGCTAAAAATATTGGCCCTCCGTAGAGGCTAGCGAAATAAACTGTTCGATCAGAGGTAATATTTCGTTCTTACCATGCACCACTGTACATGGTAGGGAACCGTACCAAACATTCAGCTGAGGCGCCACTGTAGACTTATATTTTCGCCAAACGCATTTATTCTTTCTGAAGTATAATCACGTAGGGTAAAACTGCTGAAGTGTATGTTGTAGGAGGTCAGTTGTAAAAGTGGAAGATAACTAATCTCAATTCGCTCTTTGACAACGTCCTAGCCTTTACGCTTTCACTCCTAGCAGTCAGCTTGCTAATGTGAAAATAGCGCCTAGCAAAATAGCTTAAGACTGTAATCGTTGCGCTGGTTTATCTTTCTCCAAACATATCTCATCACAGTTGACGAAGAATAATTTAATAATATCATAGGGTAACACACTCAGTGACATAGCGGATTTATTTCTTTTGATAGTCTGCGAATACCATCGCTGCACTGCGCGTAGATAAACAACCGAAGTGGTCTGACTGCTTTATGTAAACGGTGCTACCACGGAAGTCAAAATTAGTAGAGGATTCTTCGTTAAAATAAGCTGACAGATATGTAATAAAATGTTCAGAGAAATTTAATTTTTAACTTACCCATGTGCTTAGTTACTTAGATAGTTTGGATCAAATTGTGTAGGAAAATTGACAATTCAATGAATTATGCTGCCCTACTACAAGAAACAAAATGGACAAAATCACTAGGTTCATCGGAATTACAGTTAAGGAGACGTCAGCTTTCAATTATGCACACGGGTTAAAGTGCCCTACGAACTGCTCACACAAACATACAAGCTGGTCATGTGTATAGCTAATGTTGCAACCAAAATCTTGGTTAAGAATTAAATTAGAGGGATAGTAACGCAGTGGCGATCGAGTGTGAGTTTGTTATTCCATCAAGTATATTTTAGCGCATGATAGCTAGCTGGCAATCAATTTCAGTTTATTTAGCATACTCCAAAAGCTAAAGCCGGCATAACCAAGTATGGTTATATAACGGTGATCCTAATAGTTGCGCAATTTTAGAAAATTATGTTAACACGTTTAGCAAATATGCGCATGTCAATTGTGTTTGTCTAATAAACGCACTTTTTCAACTCCCCTCGTAGGAGTCAGATACTTGAGTCTAAGCTTCGTATACAAATATAGACGAATCATTTCCCCGTAACGTACATATGTAAATTTTCCGTGGAAATCATCCGGTGTTATATATAAATACTCTCTTCCCTGCGTTGATATATCGAATATAGTTACTTGCTTGAAGATGACAACCAAGCCTAGGATCGCCGAAGTCGTGAACGTGATCCTTACAATAATGAAATTAGTCTCCACTTCCAGACGTTTCGCTTGTGGTAAGCTCATCCATTAGCTTTTTGTCATTAGTATTGTTCCAGCGAAAGCCATGGAATTCCTTATGAAATCTCAACTAACCCAATATGTACTAATATAGTTTGGTCAGATACGGTATTGTAACTATTTTCATTGAACCATCGTCAGAGTCTAGCCGCATATAAATTGAACGTACAATATTATTTTCTACTTAGTTTATGATAGTATTTGGAAACATACGTTTGAATAATGGAAGATACGTTGTCTTTGGCAGAAACAACGTCAAAAATGTGCTCACATTCCGTACACATTGTGTGTAATAAGCTGTTATTTTTGACTTAAACAGCATTGAATAATCGTACTAATATTCCTTAAATCGTCGTCGAAATTTCCATTGCTTTATGAGCTTTTATCTTAATTGCTGTAAGGAAATGTAATTAGTCGTAAATAATCTGTACTCTATTTACAGGAAGAAGAGTTTGGAATTTTTGTAATATTTCTATGTTGCTGCATTCAATGGCAAAAGCATAAAACGTTTGGACTTGTTATACAGTATATTTATCAAAAAACATTTTGTATCTTTTATAAATAATATAATTACAGCAGTTTTCTTTATTACCAAATACTATGTGTTTTCCTAGCTCCAAAAAATGTACAACATTTTGTTACCGATGGCTGTGCAAATTACATATGTGATGTTTACCAAGCACATTATACTGAATTAGATATCCAAATCACCTACGGTGAGTGAACGTTTGTAGCTGGAACGTACAAAACTATTCCTTAGATTAAGGCTTAAACCCCATCTTGTAAGCGGATAAACATTTGATCACCTTTATTGAAGTGATATGGAAGGTAACTGAAAATCGCTTTGTCATAATCTAATAGGGCAAGACCCATTCAAGGGCATAGCAGTGCCAACATAATCCAGAGGAGAAGCATATCGTACGAATAACTTCTTGGGAAGGTTTTTAATATTAACGACATTTACCGAAATATATTTACCATGGGACTGCGGTGTATTCAAATTCCGTCGTAACAATTTGTTGATCCATGGTTATAAACAATTTGTAAGGCAGATAATACAGTTTAGATATGCCTTCATTTTAATTATTATAGACAGAGTGATACAAAATGCCAGAGTGAAAATTATAGGCTGGTATGATTACCCGTACGATCCAATAACTATGTTTGACTCCAAAAACTGGCATTCCTTTAACACAGGGGATGACTTTTCTATGTTGCGTACTGGAAACTATTATTTAATACGGCAAACTGTCCCAGTTTCCACGTCCCTTAAACTGGCAAGTCCCTTCAACTTCTATAAATATAGTGCAGATTACTCATTTGTCGAGATATAATTCTACTAAGTAGGATGGGATTAGTATTGGTTGGATTAATATTCCTGGAATTCTACAATTTTTAACATCCTTCTACTAATGCTTGTAGCTGCTTTGAAAGCATAAATTGGCAATCCATTAAAAAATACTTTATCTTTGTATCCTGTTAAAGAGAGAACAAATGAAATCTATAAATAACCCTGCTATTGAAGCCATATATACTGTGTTCTTCATAACATATTAATTCAGTTGCATCGACAAAACATAAAGCGAACGAGTAACAATAACTTCCGTTGAAATTTTTCTTATCAACGCCTATAGATCTGCTGTCATTTATACCTACTTTTCAGGGAAAGATAAGCGTGCAATGGACGCTTTATGATGGACCCGCGATTATCGCTTGCAAAAGAGTCATTTATGTGATTACAAGAAATCGTGTTCATGACGCTGATATTTGATGGGCTGTTAACTCCAGCATAAACAATGCAAATTTAACTCGTAGCATATTATAGCATATTATATTGGTACTTTGCCAACTCCATCTGCTTACTACAGTTACTAACTAAGCAATATATATTGTTGTATTGCTTATGCCCACCACAGAATCCTATGCAAAATAAAAGTAAGGACCACCATAATTGCCATGAACTGGAAAGAACATAAATATTAGACAAGTTTCGTGGTATAGTTAGGGAAAAAGTACAACCTTAGAATACCGATTTCGGTAGATATCGTGGGCATGTACACCACGCATGATACAAATCAAATGAGCCTAACGACGTAAACTAGTACTCACCAGTCTGTGTGT
>CALYDF020001514.1:0-47579 GCA_944474145.2 Dicrocoelium dendriticum
GGACCAACATTATCAGTGAATTTGAGCCTCCTCTCGCGAATGTAAGAAGAGACTATATTGATTCCCAGTTAATTTTCATTGACAGGAGGACAACAATACGCCTTGTAAACATCTGATCAACTTGTATCTTTTCGTCTGTATTATCCAAGTTGCACTTAGAGACCTTCATAATAATAATGTGCCGATCACTGAGATTTGGTTTGTTTCTTTGCCGAAGCAATGGGAAAATGAAACAATGATGCCCTACTGCTAAAAATGCCAAGGTTTGATACGTCTCGTGGGTTGGTTTGTGGGAATAACATTAGTTCAGTGAAGTCACATAATAGTAAAACACATCAGTGGACACAACATGTTATCCACGTTAACAGATAGGTATATCCAGGTACCCGATTTCGTGTGGTTGGTCCTCACGATGTTTCTGCGTCTTTTTGTCATTCAATGAATATAAATCAGATCAAGTAATGTAAATGGTGTAAAGCATCGTCGTGTAGCTTGTTATTAATGAGTAGCGTGGGCGCGGAAATACCAAGAGTCGAAAGAACGTTCCATGGTTGACCAACTCGAAGGGAAAATAATACCGACTGTTTGAAAGCCGTTTGTACTGGGTGTCAAGTTTCAATTTATAACTCCCCGATTATATATTGCAACTTAGCTTCAAGAGGAGAAAGCAACCGTAACAGGGGTTTACGGAATCTGGAACGCCAGGATAAGGTCACCTAGTAGACCGCGGTATCTTCCGCTGTACACAACCAAGGCTTACAGTCGTCTATCATTTTGCAACCGGAACAACCCTGCACAATTTCTTCCATGACCGTCCCTGTGCCGTCTCCATTGCAACCGGGTCGCGTTTCAAACAGGGTTGCTAAGCTTGGATCGCGTGTTCTTCATAAGGCTTCACGTACACATTGAGCATTTTGGGAATGATGAAGAGATCGAACCTCCCGAACGCTTTCCGTAACGGACCAACATGTTAGTTCGCTGTTTTGGACGGCTTCGTTGCCTGCACCGAAAAGCCGAGGTCGTCATGGATTACTACCCTAAGGTCTCGCTCTTGTAAGGCTGCGTACAACGTATCGTATTCAGGCTTATATACGTACGTGAGTTTTTGGCGAACGTGCATGGGGTTAAACGGAATAAGCGTGACTTTGACCATTCCAAAGCGCAGTCGAGGTCTCGTTGCAACATATCGTGATCATTCTGATAGCCGATGGTCCGCCAGATTTAGATGTCATCAGGAAAACGCAGATAAATTGAACGGATGACACTCGCCAGGTCGTTCATGAAGAACAAGTGTAACCGCGGCCCCAACACTGACCCCTCTGGATCATCGCAGTCCACACCAATCAACTCGAACATGAAGGCGCCGTTGACAGAGGAAGTTTTCGCTCAATCCAAGGACTGGGTTACCAATTCCGTATGCTTGCAGTTTTGGAGGAGGATGCTTTGATCTGTGGTCATATGCTTTGGAGAAGTCTATGTAGCTGACAGCAATATCAGCCCCACTGTCGGCTATCTCGGTCGGAGTGCCACGGGCAAGCCGTAGTTTGATGGTACATGGCCTTTGCTGATGGAATCAGTGTTGTTCAGGTGCTATGATATTAGACCATTTTATGTAGTCCGTTACAGCCTCGGCTATGATCGATTCCATCGCCATGAACAACACCGGGAATAGACTTGAGAGCACCAATAGTTTCAGGCAAACCGGATTTTAGTACTTTTTCAGCAGATTTAAACTGTAAAGATTCACTTTAGATGGGGAGAGGAAGTGTTAAATTGCGGTTTGGCATCAACCTTGGTGTTCCTCTCTCGCAGAATTTCAGATCTGCTAACTGGCGTTAGGGGTACACATTCACCTACCACAACTACAAACGTCTCGGTCTTAAATTCTGATAATTTTGAACTATATTGTGGTTCCAATATCAGGTACGGAAGAACATGAATTCGCTTACCAGAAGGAGTGGCTCATTTGGAGGCAAAATCAGTAAGTAAGGTCTCAAATACTTAGCAGAGAAGCATTCCTCTGTTAGACATATAGTGGGCCGCGGGCTGAGTGTACAACACGCCTATTGCTGAACGCATTTCGACAAATGTCACTATGGGAAATGATAGACGAAGTGGCGGGTCACAGGAGATAGAGATAACATTGTACAGACTTTGATGTGAAGGGACGCCTTTACTGCAATCCAGGCATTCAAATTCCATAGTAGGGCCAGCAAAGCAATCATAGGTTCCGCTTCATTTATTTGGTACACAGTCTCGAAGGAAAGACCCGCACAGTACAGACCCAATATTCCTAGATTTCCTTCATTGCGGAGTATTGAGCGTAGGGAACGTTTGCCTCTTCTAGGGATGCCACGCCTGAATGGCATATTCCACTTGAATTTGCCTGTATGCTGAATGATCAAAAAGACTGAAAGCTCTACGTAAGCAGCCAAGGTAACTGTTGCAAGATCTTAGCGCACTTCAGTTTGTTTACAACAAATACTATCATCCCACACTGATATATCGGGTTCCTGCATCAGGTATGCGCTTTACAATATTTAGATCCCAAGTGTATCTACCTACGTTCCGTAATGCATTACCTTGCGCTTTTTCCAGTAGTAACGTTTAACTGATTCGGTCTCCTTCTTGAGCATCCGTAAAACAGTGTAAGTCACGTTGATCGTATTGCTACTAATCGATCGCCATATCTTACCAACATATGTGAAAAAGCATGATGTCCCAGTTAACTTCGGCGCAAAATGTTTGATGAACACAAGGCATAAGGGTGATTCCGGCACAGAACCCGATGGAACCATTGTGTTAGTAATCCAGCAACACGTGTTTAATAAATTCGCTGGTAGCGGCAGTGGCCAATCTACTTTGAAGCAAAGTTTCGGGTGTCATAGCTCTTAGCTTGGAAAGCAATATTAAGGAGATCAGAGACTTTTAAAAATTCCATGTGAATAACATCAACCACGCCTTAATGATCGTTCTCATCAGTAGAACTAACTTCTGACATAAATATTTCTCAGTGCATGATCCGTATTGATGAAAGCAGCGATGCTTCAGTGCCTTAAGGCGACTTCCTACCAACTCGTCTAATAAGACATGTGCAGCAAAGGAACGTGATGCACTTCGCGGTTTGCAAAATAAGCAAGGCTGTCATACTGAAAAATGCGTCAATTATACGCTTACACGTATTCATGTAATGCTTCTTATTAAAGCACTGTTAGAAGGAGCACAAAGTAACAAGATTAGTTATGTTTTCAATTAAATGTTGGCGGCTCCAGGAAGACTGTGGTTATTCGGTGAAAGCAAAATCCTTCCTGCAATTGCTAGATTGATAACTAGGTGTGCGAAGCATGGATTGTAAATGATGGATGATGGTACTTAACACAGACAAGCTGCAATTTCCAAACTCAATTCATGCGGTAGCCTCAGAGAATAAACCGTATATTCCGAGATCTGCATCCTAATGTCTTTTGTGATACTCGGTGCACGTCAGGCTTTTCTATAAGAAGAAGGTTGATGTAATTGCGCCATAGGTCATAAATGACGCGAAATGTTCTGTTAGATACTGATAGTAGATGTTTTGCGAACATGGACTCGTGTAGTATTCAGGAAAATCCCCCAGCTTTCACTACCAGGGTTGCACTTTTAGGTATGTTATATGTCACATGGTTATCGCTGCGGAGATATCACATGTGTACATGAGAGACAAACTACGGAAGTTTGTGTGCTACCCATACGATGACCAACACACTGCGGCTTAATGTGGCCCTCATCCACATACAAAGATATCAATTTAACTCTTTGGTTCCAGTGTTCCGCCCTCCACCGTTAAAAGCTAAGGTTAAATCATTAGACAAAGATGACGATATGTGACATGAATAACAGCTAAGTTTTAAATCAACTTAGGTGGCAATTGGGTGTTGCCCACCAGAAAACACTGTACAACCACGACGCGTTTCGATGTAATTTCATCTCATCAGGTGGAGACAGCAGGCCTCGATCCCGCCTGGTCTGCAACACCCAATTGCCATCTAATTTGAATACGGTAGCCAAAGGGGTAGAGGTTTCGGCTACTATTCCAATGGTTGCGGGATCGAGGCCTGCTCTCTTCACCTGATGAGATGAAATTACATCGAAACACGTCGTGGTTGTGCAGTGTTTTCTGGTGGGCAACACCCAATTTCCATCTAATTTGAATACGGTCCCGGTGATCGCAGTGACTAAGGTTCATTTCAATGTGAATCACAGTCCAGTACATTGAGATTGCGCGTCGCAATCCAATCACACAATGTGTAGTTCAAACTTGACCCTCCAATTTTAAATCAACTATTTGCTAAGTGTTCGGTTATGACCGGCGGCTTTCTGCATAAAATCAAGCTTTCTGTTTATCATGGATCGGTTTTTGTTGAACTGGACATCGGTCCAAATGCAACATTTCTAAAAACTGATGCAGGTTCATGTTTTCTTTTAAGGTAATCAGCCTAGTAGTTCACAAGCTACATTGCACAGCCTAGTCGGAAAAGCACCAGAGTCGTTTCGCCTTATTGGGGCTCATCAGTGGTGCGCATTTCCACGGTTCCCATACTGGGGACCTAACGCATGACAATTAGAGGCATGTGCCAACTAAACAGCAGCTTAAGCCACTGAGCCATGAAGGACGTTGGCTGAGCTACATAATTTGCAAACTAACTGGGATATAGCACCACCTATATTCCACTGTCACCGACGGTGGCTGGCCTGTGAGTTGATGACATTCATGTTTGCCTAATTGGGAACCGTGGGATAATTTTTTAAAAGTTATACTGGGAGGTTGATAGATCAACTGGGAAACTGTCAGGTGGGAGATCAAAACCAGTGTAGATGTCAAAGTCTACGACTTCGAGTCTCTTGTGCCTCTTGCGCCGGCCAGTATCCTCGGTCGCGATTGGATGTAATATTTACCGCAGGTGTTGGATGCAATCCACTCCTTGAAGGAGGAAACCGTATACCCGTTCATAAAGCGATATCCAGAACTAGTTAACAAACACTAGTTAGGGAAGCGTAAGTAGGTTTAAACTATACTCCACATGATGGATACTAGCTGATCGAAGTTATGCGAAGCCAAAAGGTTACCTTACTGTTTGCGCCAGATGTCGAGGAAGAATTGAGATGGCTCCAGAAAGATAGTACAATTGTACTGGTTCAACAATCAAAATGCGCAACGTTGATATTTCCTGTGCTTAAACCAGAAGAAAGTGTGCGAATTTACAGTGAACACAAACTAACCGTAAATCTCTTCACTATCCTGAAGCGTTATCCATTGCTTGGAACTGAAGCGTTGCATATCGTCTTAAGGAGTGGAGTCAAGTTCACTAAGCGTGAGTTAAGTCACGCGCATTCCAAGATAGAATAGGACTAAGGTTCTTATCCTTCTATTACGAGCAGTATTAATGTGCGCTTATTTTGTACATGAGGATCCCATTTGGAATATATTTAGCCCCGATGATTTTCAAAAGTCATTAGGAATATACCGAAAACATGTGCGTATCTGGACAACATACTAATCACGAGTCGCGTAGAAGAGTAGTTGCACACTCTAGACATAGTGTTGTTCATATTGCCTAAAGACGGGCTCAACAAACAACCAAAATTTAAGCATCTATTTGAACTGATGCTTCGCTGCCCTACAACCATGATGAGCTAGCAAATAAAGAAAATAAGAGGGAGAGAAGAGGGACTTACCTGAAAATCTTAATGCTCTAAGCAAACATTCAGGGTCACGGCGTCTACACCTAGTGTTAAGAACATAACGTCACAAACAGCTGGCTATAGCGCAAAGGTAAGGCGGTATCAGCGAGACAGCTTCCTTGCGTCTGTCTTTGTTCTGCGTCATAATCAGCCATTACCCCGCAGATAACTCAAAACCAAACACACTTTAAACAGGCAATATTATTAGGAGACGGCAGCCGAAGCGCCACTGGTGTCGGTTGTGAGCCATGTCCTGTAAAGCCTTGAGGCAAGCACAAGGCGAGTCACGTTGACTTCAGCCCGGAAGGCGAGGCGGACTAACGGCACCCAGTTTGGTCGTCAGTGATTTCATTTCCCGCTACAACTCAACTTCTGTCCGCCTTGACCCTTGCGCCACCCAACATACGGCAGACTAAACAAGGCCCTCCTAGGTAAGCGGTGACCAGGCATACGTAGCAAGTGCCCGAGCCAACGCAACTTATGCAGTGCTAATTGTTGTTCTAAGGAGTTAGCATGATTATCACCGTCTAGTACTCGCCTACGCATATCCTCTTTAAGGACACGCTGGTGCCATCCTACACTAGCAATGCCTCGCAGACAACGATGATCAAAGACTTGAAGGAGACTAAAATCTTTGAAGGGGAAGATTCTCACTCCCATAGAGCAGAACGTCTCCCACTGTGGCCTTGTATACAGGGCCTTTCAGACGGGGAGAAACTCCCTTCTGTCACCAGATATGCCACTGTTGCAAGAACGCCTCTCCGGTCTTTGCAGTGCTTGAGCTGAAGTTTCGATGCAGCAACCGTCGCTGCTGGAGCTGCCAAAATAAGTGAATTGATCAACCACTTCGTGTTTCTCATTAGGAAGAGTCAAGGGGTCAAACAGTAGCTATTGGTCCAGCGGCAAACTTTGCACTTTGAAGGTGCGAAGTGTATGCCAATTAATGGGACCACTTTAGACAGGCTATCCAGGGTTGATTGTGCCGCTGTAACTCGTCGAAAAGCAAGACTATATCGTCCTTATAATCAGGATCAACTAATCTTGCACAAGGCCGGACGTTAACGCATACCTTTTGAGATTCCGCAAGGGAACACTCCATGATAGAATCCACAAAGAAATTGAGCAAAAATGTGAAAAGCGGACAACCCTGACGAACGCTACTTGCGGTGGGAATGCTATCAGACAGGCCATTATAGACCCTGGCGCGGCGTGTAGCTTTCGAGTACTGAGCACGTCGGATGTTCACATATTTCGTGGAAAAACATTTCCGCGCAAGTATATCTAACAGAATGCATCGATCGACGGAAGCAAACGCGCTCTTGAAATCGAGGAACACAGCTATTGTCGGCCTGTGTTATGTGTGACGCTTCTCAAGCACCTGTCGCAAAATAAATATATAATCTATACAGCCACGTCTTGGATGGAAATAGGCCTTCTATTCCCTTATCCCTTGTTCCCGTTCCACAGTGAGGTGACGAACGAGTACAGAGGCCAATAATTTTGTCGCAAATGGCGTTGCGCTAATACCCCTTTATTTAGAACAGTTTTACGACTGCTATTCTTATATATTGCCACTGTAATCGATTCGCGCCAATTAGCCTGGACACGGTTCCTTCAAGCTACGTTCGTATAGGGCGGTTAGTGCTTTGCAGAGGACTTTACCTCCATCCCTAAATACTGCAGGTGGGAGGCAATTCGGGTCAGCGGCACGAAAACGATTGAAGGCTGTGATCGCGTTTTGGAGCTCGGCCTACGACGGAGGCTTTAAACTAACCGTCCGCGGTTCGTCCTGCATCCCCTGAGTAGGAAGAGGTCTGGAAAGATGGGGACAGCTGAAAGGATCATGAAACCTGTACGCCCAATGAGACATACTGCGCTCTTTATTGTGTATCAGTGCACCCACGCTGTCTCTGATTGTCTCATTGACTCCCGGTTTCCTGTGACTAGTGGTGTGGATCAGCTGGAAAAGCTTGCGGTGGTTGCCTGCTACTCCTGCCTCCTCATTTCTTGATCACGACTGATCCACCAGGCTTCCTTGTCAGCACGTAGGCTCCGCTTTATTTATCGCCTAATAGCCCGTCTGTTCACGTTGAGCTCAGAGTCCGCCGGGAGGTTTCTTCTAGATTCCAACAAGTTCACAGACCTCTCGGATATCCAGTGACTGGAGCGTTGACGATTGTTAGTGCCACAAGCAGATGCTCCTGCGTCGTGCATGGTGACCGATATTTTATTCCACGGAAGCTGAGTGTCATTATAACAAGACAGCGAAAGTTCGGTACGTAGGGCGTCTTGATTGGCTTGTGTGACCGATGGCTGAGACTATTACTCAGTTGTCAATTGAAGGAGACGCTTGGTGCGCCGCCCGTTAAAGTTCATGGAGAAACGACAGCGTACTATGACATGATCAGCGTCGACGCAGGTATTCCAGTAAGAGCGACAATCCAGCATTGAACCGCGCAACCTGTAACTTATGACAATATGGTCCATTTTGGTTCATCGCTGGTATGTGAGAGGAGGACACCAAGTGGCACTTCGGCGTCCACTGTGTATAAAAGCAGTGCAAATAAGAAACAACTGGTGCTCCACATACAGTTGTAGCAGACGCTCACCGTTTCAGTCCGTTCGTAGTTAAGCCCATAATTACCAACCAGCTGAGTTTCTGAATTTCTAAGTTGCCCTACTTCTGCTTTGATATACTCTGCAAGTACTATAATATCTGAACTTAGAGCACTGCATATGAGCACGTTCAGTTTGTGATAGAATAGGTATTGACAGCATTAGAACTGCAGTCAGTGGGCGCATAAGCGGAAAAAACAAACAGCGTTTTTTACAACTTCATAAATCTACCTTAGCTGATGTCGTCAAACGCGCTGCACATAAACGGTTGTTCACCGGAATTCAATCAACCAAAGATAGCTTAGCCTTGGAGCATGGAATGATACCTGCACCAGCTTGACCCGTGAGTGCTGCATCGGCGTCTCCGGATTCTGCGACCAATAAAGAGGGAAAAAGCCGGGTGCAGTTAATTCACTAACCATATTAGGGTTGCGGATCCGAGTTTCTGACACACAACACAAATTAATACCCAGTGTGTCCAAGGTGTGCGCGATTGCAGCCTGTTGACCTATCTGTATTGTTTGCAAACTTTGAGCGTCGTCATGGAAACGGGACAAAGTGGCTCTATATTGGACTTTTGCCGAGAAGCTTTCAGTGCGTATCGCGAGAGGGCGGATGAAGTTAGTTCTACTTCAGTGGCGAATTGGTTGCTCTCAGTTAAGCTGGAAACTACGGAAGGAATGTTAGTAATGGGGTCGGGATGGTAGTAAGAGAAGCAGGTGGAAAAGAAAGAGGGAAGGCGCCAGCAGCAGCATGTTTTTGCTTCTTCTTCACGCTGTATGCAGCAGATAAGGCGACCCTTGATAATCTGCGCAACGGCCGATGCAGGATGAAGGTTATTTTTGAAGGGAAATGGACGCCATCCCATTTCAAACCTAAACATTGAGGACAAGAATACTGAGTTTGTCTGACCTCTCACCATTGGGCAACCTGGTAGGAGTAGCTCTCAATGGGCCCGGAGGCCCCACTCAGTATGGCTCGATAGGTCAAAGAGGTACGCAAACCGTCGTACCAATTTAAGGTATAGTCTTGTTGCGACGGCCAAAGACGAGCTACCTTGGAATCAATTCAAATGTTCATTTCTGTGTACTTTCTCTGATTAACTAAGATATAGTCCAGATAAAATATCTTGTATGCGCGAAAAGGCAAGTTGGAAACAATTATTATTGCGCTTGCTCTAACTATGGAAGCACTATCCCAGGTAGAGCCGAAAAGTCAGCACGCTCCTTTATACCCTCATATACAGTGAATATTTAGCTAAAACCACACACCGAATACAGCTAAAATAAAAGTATGACAAGTCAATATTATGTTTCAGCACATTGAAAACTTGGCACAGTTAATAACATTACTACCGTTTGGTAATAATTCTTTTTTGTTTACCTCTTGATGCATCAAAATAGGTGACAAATAAGGAGCAACTGATGTAGATAAGCCAGTGTGCGGGCATTACTAGATTTGTACATTTATGTAGTCGATGAACTATAGATGTAAACTGACCATGCAGTGTGGAAGGGTGACTGTCATCAAAGAGTATTTTGGACTCCAGTTTTTCTCAGGAGGGAACCAGCGGTATCAATAAACTCCGACATTAAAATTCCGCCACATCAAACAAGCTGCTTCAGTTACCTGTTAATCACCTTACATTGCCAGTGTGAAAGCCCATGAAATAGCACAGTTGAGCAATATATCCATGCGGCAATGCATTTTCGGTGCTAAAAGATAAGAGCAAACTCCGAGGCACGGAGGAAGACCTAGTCTGAAAACATTTATCTTTAATTTCCTGACTTCCATGAATGTGTCGTGCACGTGACGGGACCAGGTGAGATCAGATGGTTTGTAAATTCGAACTATTTCCATGATGTACAGGAGGTTGCACTCACAGTATCAATACAAACATGCGGCGAGTGCAGAAGTAGTTGCTGATAACTATTTTCTGTAGAAAGCGAGAGATCTTCTTCACACTCGCAGCGTTGAGTGAAACAATGCATGAACAATGCATGACCATTGTCCAAGAAAACATACAGTTTTACTTGTGTAGCTGTGGTGCGAACGTTTACAACGAGAATTACGCCAGCAGCATACTTTCGCAGAATGGCTTCCTTTGAAAGGGGATTGGAGTTAATTTAAGTGCAAAATAGAAATAGGAAGAGATTAGATACCTGAAGAACACTGGAATCTGTGGCGAATGAGGAATAGCGTTTTCCACAAAATCTGAAAAACTGCTTGAGATTGGAAACGAAGTTTGCGAGTGGAAGTACTAATGTAGTTTGTGCTCCGGAAACGGGTGGCTTGCGTAACTGCAGCTCACGGTTTACACTAACGAAAGCATTGCTTTAATTTATGAAGCAAATCTACGTGTGCATGTCTTCACTGTCGAGTGACGAAGGCGCTGGGTTTACAAGGCAATTATTACATTCAAAGTGGATCTTTAACTGCGCTAAACGAACGGAGAAGAATCACTTGAGTGGGTTTGGACCGGTATTTGTTGGAGAATAATTAGTTGGACTGTCTTCAAATTCACCGACTTGCAAGCCGTGGGCCGGTGATAACTAGCGTGATGCTGGCGCTTTGCCATCGCTGGGCTACATTGTGTTGAGGTAGGCACATGTTGCAGAAATAAGAAATAAGCTGTTCTAAGACATTAGCCCATTATTTGATGAGTGTAGGAGATGGGTCATCGTTTGCACAATTGTATTCATATTCAGACCTTGTGAATTACTGCTCTATTCATGGGTGGTAAAGATTGTGAAAGAAAGTAGCAATAGTGAAGTTGGTAAGTGTAAGGTTGAATCTTCTATCTGTCCACAAATGTTGCGGTTCAACATTTTTACATCGGCGGCGGCATGTGTAACGCTGCCGACGACTCCACTCGAGTATTTTATTATTTTCCATGTTTTTCAGCATTAGTATTTTCCAAGTAAATTATGGATGCAAAAATATTTAGGGGGCACATTTGATTTCTTGAGATCAGTTGCAATGGATTTTAATGTACAATGAACAATGACTTATCACGGGTTAAAAAGCAGGCGGTTGACGAGTCCAGTAGAATGGTTGGAGTACATATTAAAATTTGTAGGATTATTGAATAACTAACTTGTTATTCCAAGCATCCACCGAGTTAAATACACTACTGCATAAGGAGCATTTTAAGTGGGAATGGATGTGTACACAAAGATAATATAGAGAGATGTTATAGTTCAGTACGTGCGTGAGAAAAAAAGGGAATAACAACGCTCACTCGTTTGTTTGATCATTTGACAGATGTGGTATGTTAATCCAATTTAGCTACATCCAGGTTAATCACTTGGACCATTCTGCATGTATCCTCACCGCCAGGTTGCGGAGAGGAAGATTAAGCACATGGTTAGCTTTGCGTTGTTTCTTCCTCCAAGTGGAACGAACTATAACAAGTACAACAAGTTTGAAAACGTTTCATCAAGTCGTTTTATAGTCTTAATGTAGGAGCAAGAATAACGTGAGTCGGAAGGAAATTCTAGGCACGGTTTCATTTGGAGTTAATTAGTTTAGTGGGCGGAAAAGTGCTACTACTCCTTGTGGATGTGCACACAAAATGGATAAATGTGGATAGTATTCCTAACGACATCACGAAGACTACCATCAAGAAGTTACGCTCCAGTCTATCCACATTTAGTACACCAGAAAACTAGGTAAACAAAACTGTTCACAATTTACGGGTGCAGCGTTTAAACAATAGCTGCAGAGGAACAGTATTCATCATTTGAGTTGTACCCCTGCACCCAATGGTCTGGCAGAGAGGGCGGTACGAACCGGATAATTCGGTCTCCGGAAGTAAGACTAAGAATATGTTCGCACCAGACTTGATGGACTCTTGTTTGTCTATCGGGTTTTATCATTAACCTCCATCTACAAAGTCCTGGAAATCTGTGTTTGGCGATCACCTAAGCACAAGAATATATGTATTATTTCTAGACTCCCATAAAGTCAGGTGTTTTGAAAATCAGCGGGTGAAACAGAGTGGGCAGGTACCCGATATGTCCCAGACATTTTGTCCAAAGCGGATGTGTAAAACAAACTGATACAAGAGCTGATGTGGCAGCCCGGAGCAGTACTTACGACTTCACAGACGGAAGCTGATTTACACTTGGAAAATGGGGAAACTGTAAGCTGGCGCTTTGACTTTAATAAACTCCACACATTTGTGTTAACAGAACCCGGGGAGAAAACTCTTGTTGCCGAAAAAGCTGAAGTGACCGACAAAGACCAAAAGCATAAAGATGATCTGTGGATCGCCGTTTAAATGCTACGAGGTTCACGCAAAACCGTAGAACGTTCCATCTTTACAAACATAAGATTTTCTGTCACGTCAAGGAGTGTTACGGACATATCCACTACATATGACCCATGACAGAGCTACCTAACTTCGTAGGCCCACGTATGTGGCTTGCACCAATCAATAGCGTGCTTTCGATCTGTATTTGCTGATTGGTTCTTTGGTCTGATGGGAGTCTGAATACAGGTTCCAAGCGTGCATCATGTGTCAGGGTTCTTTCTTCCTTAGATACGCGTCCGTACACGGAATAGGGACACAAAATCGGAAGATCACACGGTAGTCCTAGAGTTGTAATGAATGTGGGACGGATTTACTGAATCACCCACAAATACGCACACCGGCAGCCAAATTTAACATTAACCGCAGTCAGGAAATTATAGTAAGTTCCTGGGGATGTATGAAAGTTACTCTGTAAAATTAAGCTGTGGAAACTGGGATTTTTTGGCTTACATTTTAATTCTAAGCAATTGATTCGGCGTGACAAATAGCGGAATAGGTGTTACATATAGTCACAAAGAAGCGTTAATAAAGGTGGTAACATTAACGGGCCGGTTGTGATACGTGTGCAATCGTTTAACGGGAAGGTAGGAAAAAGGGTGACTTCCGACCTAAACATCAAGCAAGTTTATAGCGCCTTGTCTCCTGCAGCATAATATTTCCTAGTTGTGCATATTCACGATGGTTACGAATGACTTCAAGTTACTCTATATTTATCAGATTTGAAGATATATTGGCGGGAAGGAAATTCGGTATGTTCCTACTTGATAAGTTTTTCTTCCTGACAACAACGTCCACTATGCATGAAGATTTATCTTATATATATGACACTGTTTTACGTTTCCTTCACTATTTTCCTATAATCTCGATTCTCGCTGTTAGCTTGCTCTAAAACCCATAGCCATGGTAATATATCACGGTGTAGGTTAGTACAATGCTGAGTGAAGGAAAACAGTACGTGAGTAAAAGGTATCGACGAAAATTTGTATGTCCATAATTGCTTGAAATAAGCGAATGAAGAGCCCTTCCATATTGTGAAGTTCCGCAACAATTTGCTGTATCAATCATTTTTATTTCACCCTAAATCTCTATGTAACTTTCAAGCACCTTAGCGTCAACCAACATCTGTTGTTTTAGCAATACAAGCCCCATCACTTGGACCCGACTCTAACCGGATAACTACGATCTTTCAGCTTTCCCATGTAACGTGACCTCATACTGAGCTGCCATTGATTTTGCAGAAGCCTCCATGAGTTTAAGTGCACGCTTGTCGTTGATAAATTTAACTAGCCGAAGGCTAAAATAGCCGTCGAAGTCCGTTACAAAAGTCTGTTCTAATAAATGTTGCATATGTATTGTTTTTCAGCGAGATGAATTGATCCACCCTCTGTGCTCTACTTGAGCTGATGTAGACTGATCTTTCATGGTCTTGAACGAGTGAATTTGACCCGGTAATGTCCAAACCAACGGCTGTCAAATAGCGTACAATCTATCAGCCCATCTACATGTCTGATCCAATGCCCAATTTAGTTGAAGATTATTTCGACATATCTTCTTATGCGGCTTCGATAACCGGGAGTCGGATAAGTGAGATAATCCCTAGCATCTGATTGTTCTAGTTACTAATCCATGTGTTTCAAATAGTCCACCGACAGATCTGGTTCATTTCAGAAGAAATAGTTCGCTACTAATAGGATAGTTCAATATAAATGACATTTACCGACTTAATCTTCGTCTTTCGTCAAATTACTTCAAGCGAAAATGTGATGTGAGCATTATAGCTCCTGCAACCTCGAGAAAATGCCGAACAACCAACACAAAGTGTACGCGACTTTAGATCCCAAACAGTCTTAAGTTTAAAATATATTGAGGCCTCAATACGGGATATGTTAATTGAATCTTTTCGAATGGATTCCAAATTACTTTGAAATACCTAAACATCAGTGGCTTAGATTTATCTTTAATTCCAGGTAGGGTAACGTGCAGTTGAGATTGCGGGTGCAATCACCAATGATTCTGCACCGCAAAGCCAGAATGCACATCCCATAAACGTGTTCACATGTCCAAATTCATAAGCCAATGTTATGCAAATGAACTGGCAATTGACAATGCTTGGTACATTTTGCTTGTTTTGAAGGTGAATGCGCATAGCAACCCAATCTCTGTGCATTATGCGATACCAGTTGGACTCGGATCAGCTGGAGCCCATGGAAAATATGCAGCTAGTACAGAAAGTGTAAGGTAAGACGAAGCCGCATGCGATTCCAAAAGGGTGCGAGACATTGATTTAGTCATGGGGAGTATGGGTACCTAATGTTAGCTATACGCTGGCGAATAAATTCGCAAAGGTAATTAAGGATTAATGCTCTTGTTGGCAACAAATGACAAGCTTATGGTTTTAGCGCACGATATAGCATGGAACCCGCTTTAGTGCCCACCGTCGGGGTATTGCGAATGTGGACAAAAAGCGGGGTGATAAATTAACTAATATTACCATCTTTAAAAAAGGAAAACACCCAATGAATTATTGTACTGTATATCATTTGCGTTAGACCAATGGAACAATGGTGTATTACGGGTAACGCGGCAATTCTTAACGAGTCCAGTGGGATGGAAATAATTTCGAAAATTACATTGCATGATAAAGTGAAAAGCGTTTTAGTAGAATCACCATAGAGTTATGTAGAATAGCGGAGATTTTCGCGGATTAAAAATATAAATCAATTGGTTAAGAGTTTGATAAGACACCGTGTGATTGCATTCCGGAGCCTTTGAGTAACAAGTTAAAAAATTGAGATGTAGATAAAATACTAATCGTCACCTTCTGTTTTAAATATCGTCAGATAGGGAGGGGAGACGACGGAATTAGGGAAAGTATTCCAAGGCTCGTACACTATCAGGTAAAAGCAATTTATATGGCAGTCAAGCCGGACATACTTGATTTTCGGTTCCAGAGGATAAACTCTAAGGTTAGTGTAGTGGTTTGATTCCAGCAGCAGACCTCAAATGTGGTTTGGGTTCCTTAAAATCTTGTTAACCATTATGAGATCCCACCGCAAAAGCCTTGCTGGCCTGCTGTACATACTTAGAGATTTCAATTTAAGCAGATAGGGTAGGTAAAGGAGGCTCCTAACATTATCGGTTGCCCTTCGTTGAAGAGTCTCGAGAGCAACGAGATCCTGTTTCTGTCACGGTTGCCACATCTGAAGAGCATATTCCACGTTCGGTCCCACAAATGTGTTAAGCATTTGGGGAAGATTAAGAGTATAAATCAACCGATCTGCGAGGCAATCCGAAGTGTTGATTGCCGGTTCTTGTCGCTTACTCTGCTTGTTTTGAACACCCAAGATCTTCCTTTACCAGTACATCCAAGTCACGCTCCTGAAAAGCATTCGGCAAAGTGCGGTCACTAAACATGTAAGCACTCACCGGCTAGTGACGCAAATGGATCAAATAACAGCTATATTTAACGGAATCACTTACCTGGTTGACTATTCATACATGCAATCTAGATCACGTTAGCGTACATCGCTATCTTCATTGTTACTAATCGACTGCCATATCTTGACGTCATCGGTAAAAAGCAGGAAATTTAAAGAGCCACCTTGCCGTGGCGTTGATAAATACTTGGAATAAGCGCGGTCACCGCACTGAGCCTTGTGAAACACCACATCCCACCGCAATGGGGTAAGGGTGTGATCCCCTAACGCGCACTTGCAGCTTCAGTTGGTGATGTAAGTTCCCAATCCAGCTAAGCACAATATCTTTGATTCCGTAGCTGTTTAACCGGTGAAGTAGGAAGCGGTGATCCAGGAGAGCAAAAGCATTGGAGATCTCTAGGTAGCTGACGTTAACCCCGATCCATCATCAGCCACCTCCGTCCAACTACCTCATGCAAACAGTAGGTTGGTGGTGCATGACCCGTGTTGATGGAAGCCATCCTGCTCCGCATCTTTGCATCAAAGATGCTGCATTTTTCCATTTAGTCCATTAGAATGTAAGCGTCGACCGCTTCCAACGTATTCGTCCTCACAAGGAAGAGAGTCATTTAGCAATATTTTGTAAGCTTTATACGGTTGCTGCCTCTAAAAATGGGGATTATAATGCCGTGCTTCCACATGGTGAAAACTTGTTGTTCTTCAAAGCACCTTTGGAGGAAAGGTAACAGTGGTTCAGCTACTTTGTTGGACGCATCCATCAGTGTTTTTGGGCCAATGTTGTCAGCTCCTGGAGAGCTGTGATCTTGCAGTGACAGTAACTTCCTTAGCCCAAATGGTGGGTATAAAATTACATGTGTAATTAATGGAGTTGGTACTTTGCATGACATTATGAGGCAAGTAGAGGCTGCGAGTTTGGAATTGGGTTTTATGGTGGCCGCAGGGCATTAGCTGCTTCTTCGGCGTTTGCATTCCCTCCCCTGTCTGGAAATGTGAAGGGATTCCATGCTTCATTATATGAAGTGTATTGATATAACTATACAGCCGTGTTTTGGTTGCGAGGAATCTCTAGCTGGTATCCGTTGACAAGTTACTTTGCCCTCACTGACGAGTGCAGTGCGATGGTTGCGACAGGTCAGGAAATTGCCCCAAGTCTCTGATTCTGGGTTAACCATCTAGGTATCCCATGCTGCACCCCATATGCCTAAGCAACTTCGGTTCCTGCTGCTTAGAATTGAAGGCATTTTTGCTGGAAGTAGTGGCTGTGTCTCTGATGCTCTGTTGACGCAGTTGCTTATTCCATGAATGAACTATGTCCAAACCTTTTCATAGGGAATGTTGCTTGCGAATTACCAAGCAGATTCGTCGACGAGTTCTTGCAATACGTCCCAGCGTGTAATCGTATGGGTTACTTTCGTGTGTTCAGATGGATACTCTGCATGACACCTTAGTTAAACGTTATTAATACTTGGTCACTGAGACCTAATTGGCTATCCATCAATAACTTGTCAACCATGAGCTTTTCATTCTTGAGCACCATGTCCAATATGGACGGTTTGTTTGCTGTCCTGAATCTAGTGAGCGTGGTGACGTGATTGTAAAAGGGAACATTAGCCTGCAGATCATGCAAGTCTGCTTTGTACTGTTAACTGGGTGATGCTGATTCATCCACTTGGGGCAGTTTGAATTCCCCGAAGATGAGAATGTAGCTGTACCTGATGCATATTACTCTGTTCAGGACACGTATCAAGCAGGAATCCGTTTTCCGTGTGGAGGTTGGGGCGGTACAAGACAGCTAGGAGATATACGTAGTTGTGTCTTAGTCAGAGATAGCAACATATTGAGTTGGTAAGATGTGTTTCCAGATCATCAACTTTAACCACTGCAGGTCGCTGCATTAGTGGAGTCGAACCACAACACCGCTGCTTTGTCGGTCGTGCCAGATGACTGACATTCCGGCTTGTTCAACCACAGCTTCCTTCAGCTCTTGGCGTAAGCAAGTTTCGGTAAACTTAATTAGGTCCCAAAAATTCGCAACCTGACGCAGCCGAACTTCAGTACATTTAATGAGGAGCCCTTGGGTGTTGATGTATATATTTTAAGGTTTCTCAGAGTTACGCAATGGTTCGGAGGTTGTGTAACTCATTATTTAGGTATAGCAGACCAGAGAGTGGACGACGATTACTTGTTTTTTGGTGTGAATGTGGAGAATAGGTTCATGTCTTATTCATCGTCCGCCTATTTAGTCATGTGTTTAATCTTAAACGTACATTGTAAAATCTCATTTCCATACCATTTTCTACAAATAGTATGAGCCTATATTTTACACTACTGGTGCATTGTGCATTTGTATACCTAACGCGTTTGGTGCTTTGAGTAACATATCATATCTAGAAAGCAAATCGCTGTCTTCCGCCGTAACTCCAAGAGTAGCTGAAACCGTACATGTACCAGATTTAGCATCCCTGCTACCCTAGGTTTTGACTGCAGGACCAGAGCCTTGGTACTTCGGTGCGGTACGCAGCCGCGACACCGATTTCACCAGCACATCATCCAAGCGGAGGGTTTCACTACTATAACACCAATGTTGTTTATCATAGGTTAATACTTATGCTTATCACATGCTTCAGTTTTTGGAACCCGTGAAGATGTATGGTTTTGGTGGAAGTATCATTCCGATAGTCCTCGATAATGCTCGATCCATAAATGTTCTGGTTTGATACGGATCGAGAAGTGTTCAGTTCTGAGACAATCTGTCGAAGTTAGTACTGATTATAGTTCGGTGAGGATCTTCAGCACAACGCACAGAAGTCTTGGCTCTCCAAAATGCTTAGTTTTGTGGTGTCGTGTAATATGTACTAAGTGTACAGTTTTCAGTACAACTCCGATTAGGTTGCTAATAATATCCCACTGGTTGAGGTCGTCCAACTGCCTGCCTCTTATTGATGTCAACTTTGATTCTGGGATATTGGAGCACAATATGCTCAGTACAGGTAGTTGTTTCTTCACACCATTCAACATGTCTAGGTTAGTGATTGAAATACTCGGAGTTGTATTGCAAGAAACCGGTGAGGTTTTCACTAAAATACTCCCTGATGCACTTCAGTTTCCTAGCCATTTGCGGTGTGAGGTTACTTTTAACTGATGGCTCGACTTGCAAGCAAACGTAACGCAACTCTAGTTAGCACCAGCTCGCTGTGTTTCTGCACACTTCGTCGGGAGATTGGAAGTAATCTTACGCGTATTTCCTCCGATCGAACTAGAAATCGCATTATTCAAATGTGAGCCACGAGTGGTATTGGGGCAACAGTTGATGTTCCGAGCTCATGGTGTCGTGCTTATAGTGTTACAGGCCGTTTTTCTCGATATAGTAGCAGCATTTAAGGAGGAACGTAGAGTTGCACAGTCCGCTATGCTTACCCCGACCGTAGTGATTTTTGTGATCATCATTGCCGCAAACTTGGCTAGTAGCTAGTCGTACGTTTAGATAGTAGGAGCACGCTTTCTATCAGTGAGGTAGACGTGCATTTCACGCAGAAGCATAGATTGGTTTGTTTAATAACTTGGCCTGACTAAGTTTAACTCGGAGGCATCTCACATGGAAAAGCTTGCAAGAGCTACGACACAGAATGTCCTTCTTAACAAGTTTGCAACATGATTCACATACGTCTTTAGACTGTGGCACATTGGATATTGCGCTTGCTGAGCAAATGTTACGAATCATTCGAATGATTCACCCTGGATGCATCGGGTGCTTTTGCCTTGAAACCTGTAGGTGCTCCAAACAATCTTGGATTTGAATGAGTGACAGTTCGTTTGAAATTCGTTGAAATGGTTTACCGAATGAATCAAAACAATATATCCGATGATTTGCGTTACCCAACTTTTGGCGCTTGGATATCGGCGAAACACTTACCGGAATATGGAACTCAAACTAAATGTTGTATGCACTGCAGTATACTCGAGAAAATTATGTCACAAGGTGGAGCTTTTAAAAGGACGACGAATAAGTATAGATCCAAAGGTGCGCGACAAAATGCCTCTGAGGCATGGTGAAAATCCACCAGGGCACAAATGAGCGATTTTGCATGTACGTTCGCTCAAGCTCACAACAAGGCAACTGCTACAAAGGATATAATACATAATTCTAACTAAAGCCCCAAACATTCATTTCACCTGAATTGCGTTACCATTGTTTAAAACTTCAAGCATAAAGCATCTTGCCACTGTTGCTGTAGGAACTGTTGCTCACCTGAGACTTTGCTGGAAAACAATGAAAGGTTAATTGTACATTATTTTGAGCTGCTACTCCAGTCACTTTGGCACTGACAAAGTTAAAGTTGGGCATGGCATCTTTGTTTAGCACATGAAGACTTCCGTAGCTCTACAGATCATTCATACAGCTATTTGTTCTTGAATGCGACACTCGCTTATTGCTGCTACTCACGAAGAAGTCGGACCCATCATCCTCCGAATCACTGCCTTCTTACCGATGTAGTCGTTTCTCTAATATTTTACTGACCATGTCAACTTAAGCAGATATCAGATGTGAGTTACATTCCACATCGTAATCGATGGCGACCAAGTCCTCCGTAATTATGACTGTGATTGTGAAATGCTGTCCTCGTCTTTAGCGAGGAGGGCGTCATCAGAAAGTTCATTGCACGTCAGTCGGCTTAAGCCAGGAAGCTGAAAGCTAGCTTTTAATTTTCTACTTGCAGCCTTTCTCCAAGTTTTTGGAAGGAACAGAATTGCATCGAGCAAGGAAATCACCGCGCTGACATCCACAGCCGACTAGGAGTAAGGTAACACGTATTGGATGTGATAACTAATTCAGTCAACAATTTCGTTCATTTAACGTATTTTTCGATTCGTCATCACACATTGGTCCATGGTTTGAAGAATGGTGGTCATGTTTGTCGGCAAAAATTCCATTTAAATATTTTTCCGAATTTATATTTTTGGATGCGCTGTACAATTATCCAACAGCGACATCATTGTGCGATCAATTTAGTCTAGCTACCTGTCGTATTCGAGGACCCATTAGGTAAAACTTTCTTACGTATGCCAAGCATTTTATTACCTCTGTAAGTTAAGGTGACTGTGTCCAATTTCACGTCACTAAAATATCATGGTTTCTTACTTTTTCCAATCAAAACCACTTTTCTTTTATCCGTGCCTGATATATTCACACAACATACGTGAGTGGTCCTATCCGTGGTTGTTTTCGATTTGCTGAGCTCGTCTGTAGTAAACTACAATAATCCCTCTGGGGTTGCTCGGTAAAAAAGGCCTGCTTCTTCATCATCAAATGAATTTAAAATCCAAGCAGTCGATCTTTTAACTAATTTTCACAGACCGCCCTGTCCGCGGAACTCTTCTCGCCATAGGCACGTTTATACAAATTTGTTCTCTATTCTTGAATCTTTACAGAAATGGTTTCTACAAGTCTTTTTACTAATTGCTATAGCATTTTCTTCAGACAGTGGTGTGTAACCGATTGGTTGTGCTCAAAAACCCATATCATCCAGCCTTTCAATGTAGTTGTAGCTTCTTCATCGTTTTGTTATGGCTCTCTTTTCTGATAGCTTGCAACGCCAAGTGACAAATTCTGTTGAAATTCTTTTTCGCCTGCAATCTACCTGGCTAGGTTCCGAAGGGAAATGTGTATATCATGCGACAACTTGGCCTGCGAGGTTTCTGGTGGATTAGTGTTAATTATGTTCAAAAAGTCCATTTTTCTCATAATCACCAAATTGGTGTGTAACCAATAGAGTGATGGCTAGTATACGAGGAAACTATTACACTATTTTTCTCAGTCCTCGAGCTTTGAATAGGGTTGAGTGATTGCTCACAGCCTTAAGCTTGCTGGTCTATTGAATGCGGTATTTAACCGTTTCTGATCTGTCAGTTACGAGGCCAACATCTTTCTTGTTCTTGTATCGATCTGACTGGTTAGATGTGGGGTACTCGTAATAAAATATATTCAAAGCAAAAGCAAAACAATTAACAAAGCGACAAAAGCACAGCCCAGGTAGCTGTGAAATTAGGCCGTGGGCGGACTTCGGCGAGGGACAATTAACGGTGAAAATCTATCACTTTTGGGAAGGATTTTGTAATTAAAATGGGCAATAATGCGAACTGGGCTATAGACAGGGTGGAAAATAAAGCGGATTCGAGTGTTATGTTAGATATTACGTTAGAATTATATTATTATTATATTATGCGCATCGCATGAAATCGTTATTGAAGGGGATCTAACTTGGAGGTCGTTGGACAAAGAAACTCACAACACAAACGTTATTGGGGTCGGCTGATTGCCATATCAGCAAGAGTGTCCAACCAAACATATTCATCGGCCTTGGGACCCCTGCTAGGCAGGCGGGATGACCCAGCCGGCGCCAAATTCGAAGTAAGCTTTTTCATTTCTGTCGATCAAGAAATCGAGTGGCCTCCCGTCCTCCTGTTACAACCGCATACCCGGCACGCAAATAAAGTGTGATGCGGGAGTCGGCGGGCTGGCCTGCTCAACATGTAGCTTAAACATGGATGCCTGACATGTGATATAATGATGCTGAGCGGTTTACTCTATCTTCCTTCATCAAACATTTGAAGCCGAACACATTATTTGCTTTCGCGGTTCTCACACCAAACATGAGTTATATTGCGAAGGCAGCGTTGATGGAATATGACTAGTCTCTTTTTGTATGTTTACCTATTTGGCGAGGTTTCACAAACGTATTAGAGGGTTGAACCAACGGCAGCATTATAAATTATGCAGTTCAGGTCTAAAGATGTCGGATACGCGCCACGGGTGGCGGAGGTTGACAAAAACAGTTGCCATGCGATTCTTATCCTCGTTTTTGATACTACGCGCTCTTATAATCTGCTGCTTAGGTACTTGGATGCATGAACGACTTCAAGCTCATCACCAGAGAGGTTCTGCGCAAAGGTTAGCTCCATCCAACCTTGCAGAAGCACTGCATTTCGAGAAAAGGAAAGTATAGGCCAGAACGATTATCAACAAATGCTTATCGGTCCAGCTCTGCTAGATACGTTTGGGAGAGTTCACACATTAGGTGATACTATCCACACGTTCCAAGTCAAAAGCTCGCTCACCAGGAAGTGGGCCCACACCTTGTAGGTCTTGTGTAGTGACTGCTGCTTCCATGACTTCGTCGGTGGCGAAGTTAACGGGGAAGGGGCACAGCGGTCAACCTACTCTCACACCACTGGGGATATTAAAAGGCGGCGACAGATTGCCATAAACCCTCACAATGCCCGAGCTGGACAATTACAGCTTTCTGGTAATGTTTACATGGTAATGTTTACATCGCTCCACAGTAGACATTCTGAAAGTGCACATCAGTCCACCAAAGCGAAGGCATCTTTTATCTCAAAAAACATGACAACCATATGTCACAAATGATTATAGCGGTTTTGCAACAAGTGCCACAAAGTAAAGGTATGTTCGACGCAGCCCTGACCTCGACAAAGCCTTGTTTCTCATGAATCTGGCTTTGACGAGTGCCAGTCAACCTATGAAGGATTACATTGACAAGTAATTATGAGGCAATGAATATCAGACTGATCCCTCTACGGTTGCCCCATTCCGAACGGGTGCCTGCTTTAAAATTGGCAATTTGACGATGCGGCCGCAGTCTGTCTGGACAGTTTACTGGTCCCCGAGCTTCACAAGTAATTTGTGGCTTATCTACCACAATATTTCAGCCGAATTTGAAGAGGGCAGAGGGAATTATATCTGTCCCTGCGGCCATATGCTATTGCATTAGCCGTATCACACGTTAGACTTCTGTGCATAAAGGCCGATCCAGGGAGACAGCTCAAGGAGAAGGACAATCAATGCCAGAAAAAGCTGATAACTCGGATGGGTTAAAATGATTTGCATGATAATAAGAAGTGCTGATGTTCTCCCTCATATCCATATAAGGACAACAACTGACCTGCTTTCGTCACTTGGCAATCATAGTTGTTGCAATTTAGCTGTGGTTTCGTCGATGGATACAAGCATATTCCAAAGTGTGATGTAGTCGCAATGTACCACAAAACAAAAGTTGACCGTATAATTGTTCCATCTTTTTCAACTTGCGGTAACTCACGTTGTGAGTAGCAAAATTTCATGTTGCAGCGTTGACGCTATGAGATGTCAACGCCACTGTTGGATATTTTTCCTAAGTTTGAGGTATCCGTAGCATAGCTATGATGCTGTGCACATCAATAGATTTCTTGACAGACAGCAGAACCACATAAAAATTACCGCACTTATTGTCGTTTTTGGATAACTTGATCCAAAGCTTTGAATATGCAGTGTAAAAGTTCTTTATTTTGCTTGTTTTTGTCCTTGGTGTCATGATCTCGCAACTTACATCGCATTTGGAATATTAGCCATTCATTGTCATTGACAAATTGACCACTGCAGTGTAGAACTCTGTTATGTCTGATTTTGAACAGAAAACACATGTTTAACGTCATTCTCCGTGGCGAAGTGGTTTGCAGTCCATGGATAATACAGCGCTCATTGCAATCAGTTTCGTTGTGTAACCAGTTATCATTCTGGTAATGTGCGCAGATTTCCCTTAACAGCCATTTTGTCGGTCTTTCGCATACACTTGCCTATCAATGAGCAATATAACATGGTTGACAAAGCATATGCTTTGTGCAACCGGAGCCGAGAATTCCAGAGTGTGAAAGAACAATATGTACAGTCCTACCTGCTATGGCGACCATCTGCCTATGTGGACGGTCAGTCTATGGTGAACATCCAAAACATCTCCAACGTGTTTTCCTAAGAGTTCTGTCCCTACGTATGAACCTGTCCAAGGCTGTTCTTTGAGTGGTCGCCTTAGACATGTATGACTGTACATCCAAAAGTGTTGCGTGCATGTGATGTTCTAATATTACACGACATCAAGTAGTTGAAGGTGTGCAAATAGCAAACGCCTAAGTCAAGAACGGATGTACTCTGAGAGTTGTACATACCATGCAGTGTAATGCGGTTGGGTGTAATGTGACATTTATCTGATAAGATGGCGAAAGAGTATTTGAAGGCGGTAGTGCTTTTAGTGGGCTGAGGCTGGTAGTGGCTAGAACCTGACAGATAAGCTACGCACTGCCGCTACCGTTGTGTCACTGGCTCATGTCCTGGGTGTCGCCTCGTGGCGACCGATGGGTGGGTGGTGGGATGCACCCAACTTCCTGCCAAGATCCAGGACAACAATTCACATGAATCAGTGAACTGACCATGTGGTAGACTGGCTGCCTTTCGAGTGCTGATATATTCTGAGGCCCGGGTTGAAGCTCCGAGTCTTTCACCTGGCAGGAGTGGGCGCCCTACTAGTATAATAGTCAACCCTGTTCGGATGTTAGAGGGTGGTCAATGACCCTCATTCCGTAAAATCTAGCCATTTGAGATAACAGGTCTACAGGTTATAAGTTAACCGCTTGTTTGACGTAGAGTACGAGCGCCACGAATTGTCTACGACGGTGTTATTCCATATGTTGCAGCTACATTGAATTAGAATGCCTGTGCCACAGTTTCCCTTTTTTGATCCTTGATCGGCACAACTTCTACTCGTCGAGTAATATGGTAAACCATCAGAAGAATATGCCTGTTTCCTTAGCAGCTGACCGGCAAGGACAAAAACGTCCAATCCCCAAAACAGAAATGGTTGATAGACTTGGAAAGATCGCATCGGAACCTTCGTTCCTCCATATCGCGGTTCGTTTCACAAGATGCGCAGCAGCAAATGTATGTCACGACGTCTTCTCTCATATTTGCCAAAACACGCTGTTCTGCAGCAGGTCGAATATTCTCTCGAATCACGTTTGGTCGCCATCATGAGTCACCCGCATCACGCGCTCCCGTAAATTCTAGGTGAAGAACTGCACTAACATCCCGTTTGTTGTCAACCACAGGGTGACATTCGTGACATCAAGCTTGACCCAGATACTCAGGAGTTCTGTAATCTCTCCTGATGTTGCCTCTGGCCTGGTCCCGGCTTATAATCGAGCCTACAGAAAGCACATCAAGTCACCGGTACTTTGGCTTTCCATTAGGTCACGATTCTCAGCGCTGACGATACACAGCAATATGACAGTTTCTGGCATCAGCTAGTCTAGAGATGGGCGCTATAACATATCGGGTGTTAAGTTCTTCGTTACCTTAATGTGCTCGAGAGTAAAGGTGAATTCGTGGTACCGGTACGCGCAACTTGCAATTCGACCACGCGGATCTCTATTCATCAGTAACCATGATAGCGGCTTGTTGTCGGCAACGACAGGAAATTCCGTCCTTGGAAAGTATGTTCGTCAATTTTCCAAGACCCACACAATAAAAAGGCTTAATTTCTCCGTCATGGAGTACTTTCGCTCTGTGCTGGTCAGCACTCTGCTGGCATATTCAATCACAATGGCTGGTTGGTACATCACAGCTCTGATTTCAACGTTGCTCGCGTCAACCGCCACAATAAAGTTCTTCCCATATTTGGGTAGCCGTAAACATGCTGGTACGCCTGTAATGCCTTCCTTTAAGTCGATAAAGACCCCATTCACTTCAGGTGTCTACAAGAATGATTCGGTTTTATGTAGCAGCTTTAATAATTGACTGATCTCCGCAAAGTGATTCAGGAATTTCGAATTACAAGCTTTCATCCCGAGGAACGAGCGGAGGTGATGTTTAGAAATCAAGGCTGCGAACTGCTTCATTGCCTAATGTATCTCTTGAAGCCGCTGAACTTGACCATTCCCCAAATTGTGGCCCAAACACACAATAGAATTTGAAGCAATCTGTCACGTTCTGCTACTAAGCTCCAGGTCAGCTCTCTCCAGTCATTGTAGGAAGACAGTGAGTCAGACACCATATTCGTGTTCGGTCGCCGAGAAAATAATGATTTTAACTCCATAGACAACCGTATCTTGGAACTTATCCGAAACCATCAGGAATAAACCAATAAATGTGGAAGGAGCGTCGCACAATCCAAAAGGCCTTCACAAGAATTTTTACCGTTGGCCGTTTATATTGAAAGCTGTTTTGTGCCAGTCTTCTGCGAATGGGAGTTGCCAGTAAGCCGAAAGGTGACCAATCAATGAAATCAGCCTGGCGTTGTAAATACTGGTAAAGGTTTTTCCATTTGGGATGTGGAAAATGCCTACTTTACCGTCATTCTGTTTAGCTCCCTGACATCAATGCAGAAGCTATACTCACCTTCCGCCATTTTCGTCAGCAATGCGGGCGATGAAAACAGACGGTTTGTTTGTCTGTTTATGCCATTTGCCTCCATCTTAGCCACTTGCTACTTTTTCTCTGTCAGAGTGTTCTGTGATATCCGCCTGTAAATCGGCTTGCACTCCTCACCTGGGATTAGGGTCATCCGGTGTTCTAACCAGCTGCATAATCCGTAATCATCATTCGCATCCCTGAACAATTGCGCAGTCGGAAAGAACTGTCACGGCACCTATCTTGTTGCATTTCCTTGTGCTCATCTCGATCGTTTCGCTACCCACTATCAAAACTACGTTTCATAAATCAGTCGTCTCATCTAGCTGCTTGAGGATGAATTATATCGTCTGAATTTAACTGAACACATTATAAACGGTAAGCACGAACACCACCGGGCGGGAAGTGCTGCATTGAAAACTTGTCAAAGTTAAGCAAGCGGGATGCGAAAGATCAATGGGTAAATTGTCCAACCACGTGAGAGGACATAGTCATGAATGGTAAGCGCTCTAGCTCTGAACGACTGTCGTGCGTGTGTCCAGTACAGTCACACGACGAGAGTCACGAATATTAAAATATCTAGCTGTAAGCGACTATGAAGCGAAAGTCTTGCTAAGATCTCCCTCCTTTAAAAAAAAGAATACCCCGCCACGTTCGATCCATATGCCTTACGTCTTGTGTTCACCTAGAGTCTTTGCACCAGCGTTCCGATTCAGGTTGAGTAGCACTGATCTGTTGTTACTTATTCTGTTTGGACGACAGTCTCTCCTGATCGAGTAATTTGGTACGTATCCAGCAGGTTGTCCAACGGTAGTGACACTTCCTCTTTCTGGGACGTCTCTTGCACTTCCATACGAGGTCTGATGTAATTTACAGGTCTAAACCATATGATGGAAACCACTAATATTCTGTACAATACATATGCAATTCGTTCAATGGACACGGCCAGGAATTCAAGCTTATCTTCCGTCACAAAAATACTTCACGTACACACTATCATCAAGCACGAGATTTAAGGGGCGTGTTTCGTGATGGCGATTAAATGCCAACTGCATTTTAACATTGCGCTCTCCCTGATTTGGGGATGGCTTCAACTCTTCAATGGCTGTTCTGACACGACAAATAAGAAACCCTTCGGATGGGGATATGTGTTGTGGTATTGCTGGACGTGGCGTAGTACGGCAAATCTGCAAAATTGGTCGATGATTGCTTGGATGTTCCCCTCTCCATGTATTTTAAGTAGTACTCGCTTAAGTTTATCGACGAAACGTTCATCCTGCCCCTTTGACTCTGGATGGTACGCTAGAGTGCGCGTGCGTTCGATGTCATGTGAGTTGCAAAAGTCAGCTATTCTCGAGAAGTGCGTTGGAAACCATTGTCCAGAACAATGGCTTTCGAAGCACCAAATTCTGAGTAAGATGACGTAGGTGGAACGAAAGAGCGGAAGTTTTTGCTTATTACATTTATAACATATCAAGCAACTTTAATTAAGCATCCACATTTACCAGGTAGTGGAAGTCCTCGAACTGTCCTGCAAACTCAATATGAATGCGGGACAATGTTCCACTTGGAGTCTGTCAATAATAAAGCTCACATTTGACAGGTAGATTCGCAGCCAAAGCGCAGCTGTTAATGCAACAAACCATATTTTAAATACCTTGTCTAATGAATGGTCAGTAAGCATAGCTGCAGACTATGGATTTCATACTCCTGATTCCCGGTTGACCGTCGTGGAACTAACCGAAAACCTACTTCTGTAGAATCTTAGGAATCACAAATCGGTCAGCTGACATCAAGCAATCATCCATGGTGCTTAAGGCGAACTTCCTTGAACAAAACTGCTCACCATAGTTTTCTAAGGGGCATGCAAGTCAACCAGTGCTAAGGTACTTGTTAACCTACTTGTAACCGAAGATTTATTAATGCTTCTATTCTGACTGCCTTTGCTATTACTGGAAGTTGACGTCCAGATGTTTGAAGTACTTGTAAAATCCCGGGATCTAATTTAATACTGCACACAACCATTTCTTCATCCGGTGTTTTGGACGTGCAGTCGGCGTTCAGTCTAAATAATGCATCTGCTTGACTAAGCGAAGTCATACTTTTATACATAAATCAAAAGGTTATGATAGTAGGGCGTTTGCCCAACGCTGTAATCTGTTCCTCCTATAGACGTGGATTCCTCGTTTGGTGCCAAAAATAGAAAGCGAAGGTTTATTATATGGATAGAAACTAAATTTGCTTCTATGCGCCATCTAATATATGTTCTAACCGCAAAAACAAACGCTAATCCTTATACTCTGTCTGACTGTAGTTATTTTATTGTTGCTGTCAACGCGCGGGGAAAATTCATTGCAGGCTTTTGATGTTTATTCTGGAATTGATGCAACGAGACATCACCGATCACGTTTTGCGATGCATCAGCAGCGACAATTATTGGTAATTGTGGGTCACAATAAGTTAAAAGCAGATCAGAGGATACTTTCTTTTACTTACATCAAAGGCTTCTAGCAATGAGAAGACCATCGCTACACTGATCCGTTTGCCATAAGTGCATAACGTTGGTCCCGGAGTTTGTGTAACTGAGGGACAAAATTGCGAAATGGTTAGCTAGATCCAAGAGAGATTGCAAGGTACCTTTAATCATGGGGTGTGGCGTTAACTTGATGGCTTTTAATTTGTTCGAGTATGACCGACGAATGGATCCGTCGATAACCGAGTCAAGATGCTGTGAATTATAAGCTCGCACTTCCCTGTACACATAAGAAATTTAGATGGATATACGCTGCAGAAGACTTCGTTCAGGTGGGTGTAATTTTCCTCAGTGGTGGAACGTTCAATTGTTATTTCATCCAGAATCTCATGGGACATTGTAATACGGATAGCATAGCGTCCATCAATTGTTAAATTATCGCTGGAGCACACTTTTCTCGAAATGTATTCGACCGAAACCATACAAGCCTCGACGAATATTAAATGTGAGCAGGTCATTTGAGCTCTCCTCGACGGCTACTTGCAAGTATGCATCATGGAGTTCAGCATTCGAAATAGAATTTTTCATTAAGGTTTGTTAATAAATCCACTGGAACTGCTAATGAACATTGATGCCTTTAAATTGCGTTATTTAATTTGGAAGAAAAATCAACACAATTACTCGAACTGCCATTAGCCTTTCTGATGACTACAATAATGATTGACCCACGCTGAATAGCTCACAGAACTGATGACTCCCATGGACTTCAGTCGACTAATTTCGGCAATCACAGACTCAACAGCGGCGTATGGTACTGCACTATCGGGAAAAAATACTACACGTACACCGGTACGCGGATACAACACCGCATTTATCTTAGAACACATTCCAAAACCATCTAACTAACATCGGGATACGTAGAGGCAGAATGTGATAAAGCTCCTGCACTGTCTTTAAACCTTACTGAGGCAACCGATTAAACGATTATCGGTGGGACACAGTGAAAATTTATCTGGATTATCAAAAATGTTGTTCAAAGTTATGCTGCATAACATAAGTTTGTCTATCCAATCTAGGCCTAACAAGTTCAAATGTGGGGTTGAAAGGCAGTAGCATTTTATTTGACTGCCGGTGTACCGTGTCTAAATCAATGTGAAACCGTTGCTGGTCAGCATTCGTCTGAAGCAAGCGCGTAAACTTGATGTCGTAGGCAAATAGTAGGACGTTGAATTACTTGCTTGTGGGAGCTCATCAATCTACACCAATAACAAGCGTGGACCTAGAACTGAGCCTTTCGACACACGAAACTAGAATTGTATAGAGTCGAATAATGTGCCCCGAAAGCAGACCACTAGTAGTCGTTGAAGGAGAATGTTGGTTATACTTAAGTTAGAAAAAGGTCCCAAATATTGGAGCTTGCGAAGGGGTATTTCATGAGTTAGACGATCGAAGGTATATGAAAAATTCTGGTAGATCACATATGTGTCTTTTCTAACGTCAACTGATACAGTCCAACTACTCAGAAGAATCACCAAATTCATTACGCCCAATTACCTTTAGGAGTAACATTATTGCAGATTTCTAGATAGCAGCAGCGTCTCGGTAACAATGAGTTAATTGACATTAGACCGTAAAGGAAGAGGAAAGACTGGATTTACTTTGAAGATTCACGTCTGTTTCCACTTATGTAAGCTGGAGTTATTATTACAAGCTTTCTTATGGCAGAAACCACTTAATGTTGTATACAGTGCTGAGAAAACTGAGCTAATTTTTCGGCTACTTGTCTAGCTGCCTCTCCTGATGCCTCTGTACGTATGGAATAGATCCTGGTTGTGCAGCAGTTTCGCGGAAACGTCAGCTTCCTCCAAACTGCCTTAGTCATAATAGCGATGTTAGTGAGTTCTGATGGCGGGGCGACAAGGGCCGGTAGATTACTTAAAGGGAAGATCCTATGAACCTTGAAGTATATTATACCTGCAACGCTTTTGCTGCTTCTGTAGCATTTCCTGTTTGGCCATCCGCTATTTTGAGTAGAGAAACTCCTTGCCTTATCTTCCGTCAGTCTCTGATATACTTGCATTGCCGTGTGTGATTAGCTACGAAGGCATTTACCACACCCAGGGATGGGAAGGGACAAAGAAACTCAGAGCAGGCACACCACTGAGGTCGACTCCTTGCCATGTTAGCAAGTGTATTCAGCCAAAAGTGTTCGCCATCTTTTGCAACCCAACCAGGGAGCTGTTACGCTCCAGCCGATGCCAGCATAGAAGTGAGGGCCTTCATTCCTCTTGACCAATTAATCGCTTGGCAATCCTTCACTCTTTTTCCATCCACATCCCAGTTGAGAAAACATCACACGTCGCGGAAATCGGTGGCTGGTATGCGCAACACGTAATCGAGTCATCGAAGCCTGGTGCATTAAATGATGTTGCTGAGCAGTTCAGTTCTTTTTACTGTGCGACAAACACGCTGGTTACTCAGCGTTGTTCCCACCAGATATCAGCCAAGCTACGGAGGCACCGATGGTCGAAAGTAACTAGCCACTTAATGTCTGCTGATCTAAGGGGCCAGGTTTCGCAACCGTACAGTTAGGTCACACGTACCGCTACACTGTACACTCTACCCTTCAAGGCGAGATCGATGTCGCGCCGGCGACAGGTTGCGAGCTTTTGCTATACGGTTCGTGATCTCCTCATCTATACCAAGGGCGCTGATGCAACTTGCTTAGTCGTTGGATGTCTAAACAACTTCAAGCTTATCCTGACGAACGGTAAGTGAAGGACGCGATCCCAGCCATGTTTTTGGAAAAACATTGCATTTTGATGGCGGAATGCCAAGCCAGATGTGAATGCCAGCCAGCGCCAATCTGTCCAGTGCAGCTTGGCAAGTCTGGAAACTCTCATAAATGAAGGCAATGTCGTCTGCATACTCTAAGTCAAGAAGTCGTTCTCCTGGGAGTAGCTCCACACCTTCCAATTCATGTCCTGTAAATGCATGACTTATTCAATAGCGAGGAGGAAAAGTGACAATGGGCATCCTTGTCTCAAAACTACGGAGATATTTAAGAGCAGCGACAGCTTGCCGTAAGCCTCCACTCTGCCCGCGCTACGCGCGTATCATGCTCGAAGAATATTTACATATTTCTCGGGCACACATTTCATGATTAGACAATTCCAACAGGAACATCGATCAACCTAATCGAATGCACCTTTGACGTCAAGGAATACGACTACCGTGGGCCGCCAATATGTATTATGGCGCTCCAACAAGTGACCCAAGTTGAAGATATGGTCGATGCAGCCACGACTCCGACGAAACCCGGCTTGTTCCTTACGCATTTGGCTCTCACCAGCGCCAGTCATTGAAGAATTTTGTAGGCCATGGAGATCAGACTGATTCCATGATGGTCGCCGCATTTTGAACGCAAGACTCCCTTGAAGATGTGATCAATAACGGTGCGGCTGCAGTCGGCTGAAACAGTTTCCTGCTACCAGAGTTTCACTAGAAATTCAAATAAAGCATCAACAAATGCAGCGCCTCTGAATGTGTGGTGGGCTGGAGGAAAAGCATCTGGTCCCACGGCTTTGTTCAATTTCAACAGACCGATCTAACCTTCGACTTCCGAGCAAGAAGTGGGATCCAAACGGACAGCCCACGGAGCAGGGCGATCAATGGCCGGAGAAGAAGCGAACAATTTTAGGTGGTTAAATTGCCTTTCAAAATGTTTGTCCAACGCTTTAAACGCTTTGACAAATTGTGGATAGGTTGTCCACCCTCGTCAAATATAGTTTCACTAACACCAGGTCTCCTGCTTCTTGTTCCCCGCATCAGACGGAATAATTTAAGGGTTTTGCCAAGGGCAGCTGTCACTTCCATCTCTGACGCACGATGAGACCACCAAAATTCGCGGTCTCTCTTCAGGCTAGTTCGGATTCTTACCCGAAGCTCTTTGCGAGTTTCATTTTGTTCGCATCCATCAAGGTTATGCCGGCAAGCGTCGATAAGTTCCAGAGACTGCGAAGAGACCCAATATCCATGTTGGCTATTAGACATAGCACATGTGGATTTACCTGCTGCTAGTGAGGTCTGGTGAACATGTGACCAGTGACCATCAATTGTCTCTAGTGAGCGCTTACTCAACTCGCATGTCAGTGTATTTCGATACGCATTCATAACAGCTGGCTTTGTCAGTTGGCTGGTGTCAATGCGCTCAAAGCGTCATAGTAGGCGTCCGCCAAAACGCGTCAGAATGTCAGCACATACAAGTGCATGGTCAATCTCCACACATGTGCTCCAAATCGAACGACAATTCTGGATGCAGCCTCTCCAGCGGTAACTTATCGCAATGTGATCGATCTGCGTCCAAGGCAGGTTCGAGGCTGGTGGGCGCCAAGTTACCCTACGGCGGGGGCTGGGTCAAAAATTAATGATAGCAAGAAATAAGCGGGCATATTCACACAAATGAAATAACGGCTCACCTTTACGGGATCCTACACCAAGCTGAGCTCCCAAATGCATTTCATCAGTGGACAACTTTTAAAATTGTGCGTTCAGGTCCCCCACCAGCTCAACAGTGTCAGTGCTTCTTCTGTGACGAAGGAGCCTGTCATTTGGTGGTAGAAGTCGTTCTTTGCCGACTCATCGCTGCAGCTTCTTTTGTGCGTATACAGCGATAGTGGATAGACGCATCTTATACTCGCGCGAATTCGATGCTTTGAACGAGCCAACCATTCGTACCGCACACATCCGAATACTGATTGGAATCCAGTCAACCATAGCAGCTTCAGCCCGGGGACTCAGGGCAATGCCAACAACAGCTTGGCCGGGGCTCGAATGTGCATCGTCACCGGATAGGCGCAATGAGAATACACTGCTTGCGTCACCTGAACGAATAACAGAGTGAGCACAGAGCTCGAATCTTGCAAGAGGGTTAATTATAGCAACATGTATCGATCGAGAGGGTTTCCTTTATTCCGGCACGTGTGTCGGTTGTCCCATCCGTAGTAATGCGCGTACATTGAGGCATGTCAATCTGAAGGGGGATCGAGGGCTCCAAATCGAAGCCGCTAAACTGGAATGGACCGCTTGGTTGGAGATGGGCTTGTCGACAAGACAGGAGTGACGCACCGCGATTGTATGTGAGTTGAAATTAGAAGATAAATACATAGCAAAGCATGTTGGGTGATGGCCAAGTACCGACGGTTTGAAAAGCTGGATGGATAAAATAAAAGCAAGAGCAAAGAAGCGTAAGAGAGGAATAAGGAGACGGGAAGTGTTTAGCAGTAGCATCCAATCCCCTATCCACCCTGCTAGATAGAGCGGATAGGGTACCGCTGATTATCATCGGCGGTGGCCAGAGCATCAATCAAATTTTCGAGAAAAAGTTCCTTGTTTTGCGTTGGCAGGATACTGTCAGGTTGCCCCTGCCTAGACAAGAGAACCATTAGGGTTCTCAACCAAAGCTTTTGGTTCAAAAACCTTACGCAAGGCCGCGGGTTTGGCGTTGGGCTACAAGGAGTCCGTTTTAATGAATATGGTGCCACCTTCATTCCAACCCCGAACCTGGTGGGTCAGCAGGCTGAGTTTGTCTGGCCTCTAACCATTGACCAATCTGGTATGAGTGACCATGAAGTCCAGAAGCACCACCCAGCATAGCTCAATGGATCGCTGAGACACAAACCATCGCACCACGGTAAAGTCTAGCGTAATTGAGATGGAGGTAGGGGACCGTGGGACGTTGAACCTCTGTGGTTGGAATATTGGAAGCCGTGGCCCCCAACTGACCTCAGTGGCGTCGATGTACCCCTGCTATAATATTCCCTATGTAATAGATACAGAAAACTCAAAAAACAAACACAAAACTTCAGAATGGCGTGTGCAATATAAAAATTTCTTTTTTTCATTTTTACCGCAGTTTGTGTTTGTTGCTTCTCCAATTTACTATCGTGGCATCGTTCTGATGGCACAGTGTCTGTTAACAGACTGTGTATAAATGTTGGGCTTATAAAAATGGTCACAATTTGCAAGTTAATAACTAAAACTTAAAAAAATTCCTCATGTAAACACCCAAAGGGAAAACGCAAAACATTAAAAACAGCAAGATTTAGTCGTCTACATTGCGTAACCTCGATATATGTTGCGCGTTGTAAAGCGCATATCGAGCTTCAGCTAATGAGGGTATGCAGGCTAGATTATGATGAAAATTGGAGGCATGATGGAAGATAATCTAAAACCGTCTAGTACTTCCAGTCCTATTACCTCAGCCATGAGAAGGAATATCTTGAATTAAATGTATTATGCTCTGCAGCGCATCACGCCTTAGTTTATAAACCATCTTGGTAACCTCAGCAAATAGAAAGTGATGACAAATTTTGATGGACGTGAAATAAACATCGATGTGGAGGAGAAAATTCCGAGGGCTAAGTAAAGTTCTTTGGATGATGCCGCTTGTTATTGGACGACAACAATTAGGGTAATTACGCAGTGTGACCATTCCACACCGATTACTACTGCAGGAGGAAAGCCTACTTAAAACCAGGCTCTATATGCTAAAGAATGCGACTTTCTTCATTAACTGTTTGGGTGGTAAACAGCTAAATGATTTTCTAGGTCAATAAACAAAAGTATTATTGCTTAACGGGGTCTATGGATTCTGTAGTATAATTAAAATAGTATAGCTGGCAGATCTTACAGAAACATTAACCAGGGAAAACAAGCTGATTTGTTTTAAAAGTGTTCAGGGAATTTACGGAAATCCACCAAAGTTTTGTTAACTAATCAACCGAACAGAATGGAGATGGTGTATGAGAATGTGAAACCAGTCGATTTGGTAACATTGTCTTGGAAAAAGTTGTAGTGCGTGGGAGGAGGAATGAGATGTTCCGAAGATCAGGGAGATGGACATTAAGCGAACATATTAAAACAAAGGAAGGCTATGTCAGACCTTTCAGTTTTAATCGCAATTAATGTGTTGTTGTCTGAGTCCAACCTGTTTTCATTAGCCGTTGCATGTTGCTGATAGATTTTGACACAGCTTAGACTTTTGGGTGCAGCCGGTCAATGGCTTTCAGATATGTAATCAGATTCAAAATTTATGGAGGCAGCAAAAACGTCGCTATGCACCTTGCAAATAGCAAGCGCGAAACGGAAGTATGTACCTTTTTAGTTTAAGAGTCCTGTGCAAATGAGAATAGCTGGTGCCGATCCTTGGAGGAAGAATAGCAGCAGGATTATTTGTTTTGCTTCCGGTTCATGGAGCATTTTTACGCTTTTGATTCTCATCTCTTCTCCATGTTTGATCCTGGTTGTCCCTTCTTATTCTTACAATATTGCTGAAAAAGCTAAGGTTCTGGTAAAATATTGCTAGGGTCTTCTTGTTGATTAGGCGTTCATCCGCATATTTAAAGCCCAAGGCAACACGTGGTCAGATCGGTTATAGCATAGTGGATGTTAGCATAGAACTGTACTACGGTTAGGCAAAAATTCGTAAATATAAAAATCCCAGTCTTCAGATCGGACCAACTGTTGGACGTGTATCCAAATAATTCCCTGGATGAAATATGCTGAGAGTATTGGTACCTCATCTGAAATTGAAAATGAATGGTAATATTTTATAGCCACTAACGGGGAGCTAGTCTGGCGGAGCGGTGTATGCGTCTACGATTCATACGTATTAAATCAAGTGTGCTACTACACTTAATACTTTCCGTAGCCAAACCTTTCCATCCTACAGCCATAATAGTTGGCAGGAAATCTGTATGTGCAAAACATAGACATTTGGTGGCAAGTATATTTTCGAGAACTTGAATTCTCTAGCTAATATTTCCTGTTTTTATGGCAATACGGATGCAAAACGTAATGCAGTGCAGATGGTGGAGACATCACCAATTGGGGCATTTGGAGGGGTATCTATGCATCTGAGAAGTAAATGGTGGGAAGTGTTAGTAGCAGGTAATCAGAAATACCGGGACCTTATCTTTAATATGCATGTGTATATTACATCCACACTGACGCCTTGTGCAACCAACTTTAAGAAAGTGTTGGTAATTGAGAACGGCTAGGGTTGATTCCAAAGTATTATTAGAGCAATACCTATAGTTATGTGGATTATACTTAGAGTGATCAATCATGTTTAGAAAATGTGGTTTGTTCTTAATATATTCCATATTACTCACGAGTAGAAATAAACTATATACATTTTTGGAGTGTTGATCAGAGGAATCAGTGGGTTTGAGAATTGTAGGGTAAAACTCACTATATAGTTTGTAAATATAAGGGGGAGTTCGTCGGTTTTGGTGTAGGTTCTTCGCAGGTAGACACACACCGACAGTCACCATGCATCCAAGTAAGTGCTAGATGGCCGTTTCATCCTATTCTGACGCTTCAGTAGCGCACACCCACCGAGTCCTGCCTGATCCGAACCCACGGACTTAGTCTCGCGAGTCAGCGACCTATGTCACTGAGCCATGGGCGACGGCAGCGGACCGCCGTGACTGATATCTAACTGCAATATAGCGCGGTTCATCCTCCCCTCCCTTGCATGTAATCAATGTGCGGAGGACAAGGCTATCCCTCAGAGCAACGACTTCCATTGCAAGCTGACTTGATATAATTGGTGACTAGATAAATGAAGTGGCAGGAGCAGTGTCTAATACAGTTAGGCAAGTGCGTGTGTTGTCGATCGGGATCACTTTTATTGCTGGTTGAAATAAGTGGGTTGATGCCTGAAGGCCAGTGTGCTCCTTTACTGGTAGTGTTTTATTCGTGAAATATGTACAAACCGCAGGAACACTGCACATATATTGTTTGCCTCAACTGAATGTATCAGTGCTGGAAATAGCTGTGGTACAACTCCTAATTCTAATATAGTTTGCGTTCTGCAGTAAAATATGAAGGAACATGCATGTTGGTGGTCTGGCAACATGTGTTGTTGTCTCATGTCCAGTAATCTGCAGGCAAGCATTTCCTTGTTTACGGTTGTAACAGTTGGAAGTCAAAACATAGTGATGGTGGCTTGTAGTTTGACCAAGAGCTTTAAGTAGGGTAAAGTTGATATGGTTTTGCTCGAACGGTGACGGCAAGTGGCGTTATGATGGTAAGTGGGGTTTCGAGGTATAACATTATTAACTATGGGCTTGTGAGTATCGGTCGTCGAACATTTGGTACGGTTGATGTTTGAAGAAATCATAGTAATACCATTATAAGATGCAGTATATGTTAACAAAACCTTACAACGTAGTATGTGGAAAGAAGCAATTTGACTGGATTAATTGTGTCATAATCAAAGGTTTTGGTACTAATCGTTGAAAGCACAGAGGATTTTGCCTTGAAACCTGAAGCCATTGTGTTCGATGTAGGTACTCCGATATATGAAATATCGATGTCCACATCAGATGTCCTGTGTCATACGTTTAGTGTGCTACTTTTCCAAGGCATGGTGAAGGGACATCTCTTTTCCTGAATACATCTCTTTTTAGCGTAATATGATCAAGTGCAAGAAGTGCAAGTTATAAAGGTGTATTACCCCGCTAATAACCATGTCGTTGATTTATGTCCTTTTTCATATGACTGTTTGACTGCGGAAGAACGTTTTTGCTGAATATTAATATACGGATATAAAATTGATGGGATACCAATAATTTTGTGTTTTCCATTTTAGGCGTAAAAGTTTGTAGATGATCTCGGACAATTTGTAAATGTCCATTATATAACAATTATTATTATCTAAACTGGGTTTATTAAGCATGTTAAAGGAAATCATATTATCATTTCTGTGGTACCGTTCGTGTACTTTGGACGCAATGTAGGCAACTGATTGTCCTGGTTTCTTAAGCAGTACCGGATCGGTTATGACTGCAACGCTAATCCTACAATCTATTGGTAATAAATGCGTTTTTATGGGTTCAATATATATCAAGGCTTTTGCATTTCAGCAAAATTGGATTCCAATGAACAGTATTTATCAGTGAGCTCTGATCGTGGATTGAGCAAGATTGCATCATGAAAGTGGCACCACCATAACCTTGTTAACCTATACTTCCCACACGGTTCTTGTTTCGCCTTCAACCCGATTTCATTACGTGCCTTACAAAACCAGATTGTGTACATGTTTGAATCAGTACGTCAAATGAGAAACAAGATTTTTTGGGCGGAGTGATAGGAGTAATATACGTTTATAGGTAGATATTCAAGAATTTAAGTATAAGTAGGTACCGAATATTGAAACAAATAGGGGATATGCCGACTCAAGTATTTCCAGTACCTTTCTCATACAAATAATATATAGCCATCGTTTGGCTACATGTTGATCAAATAATTGAAACAGTCTTCCCGCCAAAACGGCCTTACTGTTTTCAAACTCTGTTAACAGAGTCCGAGTCCTTTGATGTCACTGATTGTAGCATGAATGTGCTTCGGATAATCCTAACGGTAACCATTTTACCCATCCATATATGTTGGCGCGTAATACACCGCCAATTTTATCCTTTCCCCTTATCAGTAAATGTAGAATTAGGAAATCATGTGGTGCCCTTGAAAAATTTCACTGCCATTGTAAATTTGGTATTTTACTTAAGGGAGTTCGAATGTCCTCCATTTTATTATTCTTCTGCCATGATGTTAATTTAAACTTATAATCTGCTTTCACCAACAAAATGGGGTAAGCAATGTAAGTTTGTAATCTCCGTCCTTTCATAATCTCCCACATAACTTCGCGAGCTTAATGATATACTTTATTTTACTCGTTAAATCGCAACGCCATCCACATAACTGCATGGAGGTTATTAGGCTTGAATAAGTGCATCGTTGCCACTGTGCAATTTCCAAAGTTATATGATCACAGCACACAAAAATCGGCAGAAATTTCACTAAAATTTGTAGAGCTCTAGGTCATAGCATTAGTCTAAATGGTGTAAACGTTTCGCAAAATCAATGTGCCAAATGCTGTGAAGTGCAAGATATCGCCTGATGGCGCGATTTCCTGGTGCAAGTAATGGGTAAGCGAAAGTATTTATGAAACTTATAGACCGTGGCATACCATCCTTTCTATACAAAGTTCAATCGGTGACAAGTTCTCGCTAGACTTGCCTGGCTGTATTTCTAACGGTCAAATTAAAAAGCAAAATGTAAGAGAGAACTGTGCTAATTTTACACGCCTACCAGGAATATATAAAAACGGGCATTCTCAACAGGATGATCAATAATAATGTTAAGCTGTAAATTTTAAGACAAAGTAGATCAAATACTGCAAGATTGAGTCGTGGCAGTCAGATTGCAGGTAGAATACGAACCAACATAAGCAGTTAATGGCCGCTTACATAAGAGCTTATAAGAGTCAATAAATTGCAAGCGTAAAAATTGACAAATCATTGTTCCTGAAGATCGCTTACTTATCAATATTTTTACGCTCCTTATGGCCTACATCTAGCTTTCAAATAGACTTTCATCCCAACATTTTCGTCTGGACTTGAGCATTTGAATAAAAATAGCTGCGTTTAATAGGTAAAAGCGTACAAATGTACTCCTAATTATACATAATCCCGGAGCATGTGGTATTTTGAGACAAAGTTGCACGCACCATAATACCGATAAATCAAACTAGCTAATCATTACAAGCATACTGATGTCCGCCGCAGTTACCGTAATTTGGTAACATTCTGAAAACTAATCGATTTAACTCTAACTGCCATCCTAACCATGAGGTCAACGATGTGCAAATTGAATAGTGTTCGGTCGAAATAACCGTGTCCCAACTAAAGTAACGTCATATGCCTGCCTGTCTTCTTGACACAGTTCAATACCATCTGGGTAGGTGCTACGCTCAAGTCTTGTTGGACAGACTGACGATTGCGAACAAAACTGCTACCAGGGCTTCTAACAAATAACATGCGAAGCCTTACTGAACCAAAGTTTAGAGAAGGAACCGATTAGTTTTCTTTCATAGCTCCTCTGACACCCATAAGCTTGTTCTTATAGTGCTGCAGTATCTTTTAACGGAAAATGACAAGTTTTGATGTTGGCCATATTTCGTATGGCGCGTGCTATATGGTATTATGACTGCCGCGCGACATTAAATTTTGAATCACATTGTATATCTGGATCACACTTAGACCGCTCAGGCATATGCTTTCTCTATTGAGTTTAACTTGCCATTCAGAGACCAACCATACATAAAAGAGTACTAGCTGCGAACTATTTCGCCTACTTGCCGCACGGTCGCTCATTTGCTTCTTTATGTTCTTGAACCAGCAACTTTGAGCCTTGCAGTCACTGCTTGAAATCTAATACCATACGCGAATATCATTGTAATGCCACGATCGATGGACAATGTCACACAGTTAATATTGTTTATGACATAAAAAGGGGCAATTAAGTTCCCTTGGATGTTAATCGATAGAGCTCGAATGTGGAGTAGAATATTGGTAACGCAAAGTGACTGTCTGGAAACGTTACTTTTCGTATCATATGACCAAACACCCTAGTTGTAAAAGCTTCTTAAATGTCCCATTTGCAGCTGCCTTCATACCGCTGCCTGCAGCATGGTTATGAATACCTTATTCGTTCTCTCAACAACTTTCGCTGTCCCAACTGTTCTTTGTTTTCTGGCTCTCAATAGATAATTTGTCCCATGCCAAGTTAATTAAATTTCTTTGCATTTTACACAAATGGGTGACTGGCATTCAACCGTGCATTTATTGATCTATATTTCAAGGTACTGAACAAATCTAATTGTCGATTTATATAGCTTCGTCTCATGTTATCAGTTTGCGATGTTCCATATTAACCCCGTCGCCTTGGCATTTAGATACTGACGGGCAATATATCCATCACATTGGATGGTACCTGCCGTTGTAGCAAAATCATGCGAGTAGAGTTCCCATACGAGAAACCATCATGTCCGTAAGGACATTTGTAAATGGTACCCCACTTGCATTTTAAACACTTGTAATAACATCACGGTATGTCTGTGTATTTAAATAACTGGCCAAACGCGCAAGTGACACTGCAACCTCCTTTTCCGATTGGTCTCGTGTGAGGCTGTTAAAACTACAATACCTTGAGACGAGCTTATCATGGATGAACTTGAACCTCAGTTTGCTGAATACATTGGATGGTTGTCGTTGTTTGATACGCCTGTGCAGTAATCACAGATAATTGAGATATTTTAAATTATTGTTATTAATTATTTGTATTAGTACCGAATTTCACTTCCGGTCTTGTCCTGTAGGAACAAGTGGATACGCGTTCACTCAAGATTTCCAAGCGGAGTGTGTCTTACACCAAGTGGTTCTCCGAAGCTAAATGACTGCATTTTTATTTGCGGAGTATAAGGTGCCTATGCGAATGTTACTTGCAAACTCAGGAGCCAACTGATAACCGTATAACTTGAGCCATGGCATCTGTTATTTAATCCAGATGGTGCAACGGACAAATTTTTTAGACGCGTTTACCAAAGAACGCTACTGTAATTTGTTTAGCAGATTTTTATGCTATAAAAGCAATTTATTTCACATGTTTAACTTTATTTTTATCTATATGTTGATTATGATGTTTGATGGATAGACACGCAATTAGCTGTGTTCTGGTCGGAACCCCATTGAAGAGTAGGAGATATAAGCGGTGTTATTCAGTTGTCCTTAAGGAGCCAGATGTTAACGACGAGGCAAATATGACAGCAAAACAAACGCATGTCAAGTCCTTCGAATTTAAGTAATAATGGCGAGATGCCATCGGGATCCAAAATCAACGATGGTAGATTTGTTGCTTTATTTAACTTATGTGTCAACAGATTTGATAGGACAAGTCTTCCAACAATAGGTCGGTGGATGCCAAAATCATTCTATTTTGCGATAAATTGACTAACACCATGGATAACCAGCTGCATCACGAAGTGTAGAAAGCTATTGACGATTTACTCGGTAGTCTTTCCACTCTAACTTGTGATCCAAGTTTGTGCCGTCTAAATGAAAGCAAGATAATCGTTTTCTTAATTCACCCATCCACACATTTAAAACTCTGTGAACTGTCCACCAGAAATACATCAAGTATTTCACGGCTGCTGGCGTCACACATCTGTTTACGTCATTTCCAAAAGCGGCGATGTTGTACCTGTCTACGTTATCCTTAATCCCTTGTCTGTATCAGTATTGTCGGTTGCCATCGACATATGCTCAAAAGGAGGCATATTAGCGCCGTTTAGGTACACTTAACTGGATATGCAGGAGCTCGTGTGCCAGACAATATCCGAACGATCCTGTGTAACATATACTCAGAACATTTCCTTGCTCCTCGAGCATTAAAACACCAAACTTGCTGATTTTAAACCATTCATACACAATCTAAATCTCTTCCCGGCTAGGTTTATATATAAGTGATAGTATACTTTGTTTAGAGAATGTAGGAAGTAATTACCAATCTGTATTTCCAAGTGGTTTGAAAGAAACAAAACTGCACAGACAGAAAATCGGTTTTCTCTGTACGCACATTCTATGAGGTTTACACATTTGGAGGTAGGTTTCCCCAACAAATTCTAACTGATTTTATTAGGTTCAAATTTAAGCAGGTCCATTCAGAATTTAGAAGTTAAGTTGAAGTTCCTAGCTTAGCAGACTCCTAGATATCAAAACACAATATTCTTCCCCTCCCAAAATGGACAGCGGAGCGCCCTGCTTAATATTCTTAATTTATTTCACCCACTATATTCTTTTGTTACACAAAACGTGCTAAAGCACGAAATAGCGCATTAGGTAAGCGACTGCTTGCACATGAAATCTATTTTATCTGAGACACAAAGGCTCCGGGATTTAGGACAACACACGCAAGAAATCGAAGGAAATCTTCTCATCATTGAAGCTGGCCAGTATTGCGCACCAGCATATTTGAGCTACAATAGAACGCGATATTGCTATAATCAGTATGTATCCTGCACAACATCATCTTGCATCATCCAAGCTAAAACTAATTGTCCTCTGGTTCATCAGATATGTTCAGGCTGATCGTACTGACCATGGCTCATTTCACAGTTAACCACGGTCTACATTGTGGATGCGCGTCGCAATCAAACAACAAAATGTTTGCATCGAAATATCAAAAAACTGTCAAGAACCGTTATGCCAAACGTTACTCGATTGCTTGTGGATGGAGATCGCAAATTATATCTAAACGGTCCCGGGCTGAAGGCGTTCCAGATTTACATAGTGAGACGTAATTATGTTGAAAGACGTCGTGCGGTGCCGTGTTTTCGGGTTACCGCGTAACAATTCCAAAATTCTCCCTCCTACTAATTGATAGAACCTTATGGAAAGTATATTACTGTTATTTCCCTGCGATGATCTGCATTTATTACACTTTGCTAACACAGACTCAAGTTGTTGACTCAGTTTAGTGCCACTTACAACCTTGACCTTTTGACTTTCGTCGGCTATCCTATAACTTGAAAAATGTGAGCTGTAGAAATGTACAATTGCTGAGCTAACGCTCTAAAGACCGTTCTGGTACAGTCTTACAGTCACTTTCTCCTCAGCAGAGACTTCAACTTTCATACTATCAAAGTTTCAGTCGTACTCAGCGAGCAATTTGCAGCCGGAATACAAGAGTTAATCACTTCATCAGAGTAGCCAACTAGTTAACAAACCGGTTATCTTAGACCTTGTGTTTACCAGTGTGCAACTGATGGTAAGCGCACTAACAGTGAGCAGCCCGTTGGGGTGCAGCGATCATAGGACATTGCTTTTCCAATACTTCTGTTAAGCGAAGCACTCCAAGGGGGACAACGAATAAACTGGTATCGTAACGCCAAATCTTTTTCGCTCCTAGCTAACCAATCATCTGACGTAGCTTATGAGATAGTCGTCAACCTGCTGTATATGTGTTAATAAGAAAATGGTAACTAGAAAATGTTAACAAGGAAAAAGTTAGCTAGGAATTGTTGCTTAACAATGTTAAGTCCTTACTGTGTAGTCCGACGTGGAAACTTCCGTCTTATAGGATCCACTTTCCAAGATCAGCATAATCAAGAGGAATAATTGTGTCAACCTTAGCTGCGAGGATAAATATAAGCATCAACAGGGTTTAGCGAAGACTTAATTACCCTACATGTCAATAACCTCAGTGAATACAGAGTGCTGTCCCCTTCATCAGAACTGCTTGCGGGCAAAAACTTAAAGACACAACATACCGCCAACACCCCTAAACAACATTTCAGTTGAAACTGCAAGAGCTCACTTATATCCCCTACCAATATTACACTGATCATGCCGCCACCAGGACTTAGTACCGTCACATGCATTTCTGCGGACATACTGAATCGACTGATGTCACTATATGCGCACATTTCGCTGGGCGCGGAAAACTAGCACCTATGTCTATTAAAACAGGCAGCCAGATGCCTGGCTGCACTGCTGTCCCGGTTTTCTGCAACACTGTTTAGACTTCATACAGGTCAAAGCCATTTGGTTGTATGGAGTATTTACTGCCATTTACAAGGCAAAATTTCTCGCTGAACCAGCAAACTACCGACCGATAACCCTTCTCCGCTTTTCCAAGGTTATGGAATCCACTATTGTTGAGATCATAATAAAATATTGGAAAATGCATTTTCCTCTTACGGGAGCGAAACAGGATCCGCCGATAATTCTGGTGTACCACGAACGTCTTTTTAACCCGTACAACTGGACAGTATCTGTCGACGCTGAGGAGGTCGTCAAGGCCGTGTACCTCGAATTATCGAAAAAGCTTAGTCGTCTTGATCACAATTTCCTCTTTCTTAAGCGTTCGAGTTGTGGAATAGGCGACTATAACCTTTATTATATGCGTGCAATAATTCTTCAGCGTTGCTTAAATGAGTATGTTCGTAGCGAATTATCTGACTCGGTAGCAATGCAATGCGCAGTCCAGCAATGCTCGGTTTTCGGAAAAGGCCTCCGTCGTCTTCCTTAACAACCTCGTAGGAGTGGTGGATTCAAAAATGTATATTGCACGATCTCAAAATCTTATGCACTATGAATACGGTAAACGACCACATAACTCTAGAACACGATTAGTCGTTTAAGAACATGTCTGAGTTCAAACACTTCACTGTTCGATGACTGCACATGCGCCATAAGAATTTAATTAAATCGGATAGGATAAAATATTTCGCAACGATTCTCCAATGAAAATGCTTATACATTGCTCATACTAGCAGATCTCAGTTGTGTAATTCTTGCCAAAAAAGCAGCAAGGAGATTCGTGCAGCAATTGTTACTCTTGCGAAGTACGTTTATCCGATATGATCCTACCATCTTTACACAAATGCTTAATACTTACATGAGATCAGGTGTTTAATACTCCATCCAGATTCATCACCATGTTCAAAAGCATGATCTTGCTAAGCTTGAGATTTCACAGAGAAGAAACAAAAAGTGATAAGTGCCTGACACATTTCACCTACCATCACAGACTACAGACACTTGCAATCTCCATGGTCAATACCGTCGCCTGCGCGGTGATCCGGTTTCGGTGTATCCGCTACTAAATGATCCAAACCACGCTTTCCGACTCTTATGGAAACTAAGTCACAATACATCACTCGGAGGCCTTCACCTGAACTCGCCACAGTACCGCAAGCTGGAATGCTGTCGGCATGTTTTCTCACTTCGAGTCCGTGTGGTAGAACACATTCCTATTTCCCATCACCTCCGCTTTTACATTGACTACATTCAAAACCCAACTTGACGAAACCTTAGATCACATGCACTACGAGAACTAGCCAATGTTACTGAGACACATCACGAAAAATACAAACTA